>APFE031435491.1:185740-198240 GCA_000404065.3 Pinus taeda
TTATTATTTACATATAAAGAGGTTATTAGGTGTTATATATTTTTCAAAATTATTATTTTATTTGGATGATGAAAGTTTAGTTATTAAATTTTTTAAATTTATTTTAAATAATCAAAATTATAAAATCGATAGTGCAAAAAAAAAAATTAGTGTATGAACAAAACTCTACTTTAGAAGGAAGGCATAGGAGGAGGGGTTGTTTGAACAAAAACCCCAGCCATGATTAGGGTTTGAGGACTCGAGCAGAGCTTTGGCCTCGCTTGGGTTTCGATTAGGCAGGTGGGGTCGAGGTGCATAGTGTCCTTCAGCGATTTTGAATTCAATTTGTTTTCACATCAAGGTAGGAATGGGTTTAATCAGTATGTTTTAATTAAGTGTTTCTGACTGGCTCTCTTTTTTTTTGTCAAGCAAATTTTTATCCATTCGCCTCTAGCCGCCTAGTCTTTCATTTTCTAGTGATTGATAACATTTTTACATGTTATTTATGGTAGTTAGGTTGTTTTATTTTGGGCAGTAATATGTGCTTTACGGTTTTTTGGTGGAATCTAGTCAGTATGGGGAATTTTGAGGATATACTTGTTGACTACGAGCTCGAGGAGGAAGGTGGTGTCTCCATTTTGACCTCGCCATCAAGGTTTTTGTCTCTTTCAGACTTTTCAGGCTCTCAAGGCAGCCTAGTATGCTTGCCAGAGGAAGATTCAGTTCAATCACTGCCCTTGCAGTCCTCTGTTCCTCAAATCTTCCATGGTGAGGCTGCTCTGTATACGATTTCCCCCTCTTGCTTTTCAGACGAGTTTTTTCTAGGCGCAATAAGTAGACGTAGTGAGGTTGTGGTTGAAGGGTCATGTACCATCTATGTGGAATTTTCGGTCCATAAGATTGTGTTCAGTGACTTCAATGCAGTGAGTAAGCTCCAACCTTCTCGGACCTCAGGTTTATTCTCTGGCGTCCTTCCATCATCTAGTCTAGATCCTTTTGGCGATATTGGATACACCATTGGTCTTTCTCAAGAATTCTCATGTGGAAGTGGAAATAGATCTTTTGTTTGTGGTTCTAGAGTGTCGACGCTAAGTGAAGCCTCCTGTGTTTCTGTATGGTATCCTTCAGGAGTGTCATCAGGGTTTCTCTCCAATTGTAGCAGAGGACTTGTCATTTCTCTTATCGTAGTATTGGCGTCGTGGGGCTATCAAGTGGTCTTGGTATTGAAGTGTTGGGAGGTAGGTTTGGTCAGAGTAGGAAATTTAGACTTTAAGGTAGCAGAGTGGACGTTGAAGGAGTTTCAATCAGATTCTTGGTTCACTCAATGGGCGGTTCTCCATCTCCTTCAAAGATAATGTTTCTCAGGAAAAAAACAAAAATATTTGTAAGCAACACGAGGATGGGTTCCATGTAAATCTGAGGTTAGGTAAACAGATGAAAATGTTGCAAGTTAAATAATTGGGAGAGTAGACTTTGGTGGGGAAAATATGAGGGTGGGTGGTGAAGAATATTAAGCGTGAATGTAGGGGGGAAGTAGATGTTCACAGATTGGGTAAGGGTTGGATCTGTCTCTCCTTTTCGTATAAGGAGGATGTGGAAAAGATCCAGAAGGTTCACTCGAAGATATTTCATTCACCAATTCAATTTAAATTTTGGCACACGAGTTTCGACATGTAGAAGGAAAAATCTAATAAAATGTCAATTTGGGTTCTACTCCTAGGTTTGCCCTTAGAATATTGGCATGAGGCAATTTTTAGGGACATTGCTAGCTACTTGGGGGACTTCTTGGCATATGATCAATCATATCCCTCCTCGGGCAAACAAATGGTGGCTCGCATCCTCGTCAACATTGACATCCGACCTCGGTTGTATCCATTTTGCACATTTGGGAAAGAAGGTGAGGAGAAAATAGTCTAGTTACTAGATTATGAAGGGGTTTTGTTCCGTTGTCGGTGGTGTCACGCCTACGACCATTTGTTGAATAGTTGTCCTCTGCCAATGAACCCCTACAGGTCTTCAAAGGTGGAAGAAGAGGATTCAGACCCGGGTGCGGAGGTTGTGGCCGACAGAAGTACTATGCCCCAAGAAATGGCGAGATCTAGAGGGCCCCATGTGTCGTAAGTGGGTGTTTCTACTTCCCAAAAAGGAAAAGAGTCGGTGGGAGTTTCTCCTTCATTGAATGTCTCAGAAGCTAGGATGTGTTCACTATTAGTGTTGAATTGGCGCAGGGATCCTAGGACCTGAAGAAGCAACAAGAAGGAGCTCTCCATTAATTTAATGTGTCTCGGTCTTGTAGGCAGACCTTCTTGCTTCATTTGGTCTAGGTAATTCTCCATTTTCTCCTCATGTTTCAGTTTTATCTTAGTCATTATTTACACCACCTAAATGTTCGAGTCATTTGTCCTCAAAATATGATTTATGTGTTGATACCTCAAACCCTAAAAGCACTGTGAAGACCATAGCAATATTGTCTCTGGTTATATGGAATATTGCTCAATCTGAAAATTATATTCCTTCTACAATGAGTTCCTCCTCTAGCGGCTTTTTGAATTCCTCTCATAGAAGTGAAGATCGATATAATATTTGATCTAAAGATATAATATCCCTTGCAGAAGGTTTATTGGGGGGGATGGGAAAGTTCCTTTAGTTCAATTTGGTAATAAGCCGTGAAGTAGGAAGTATTTTCTATCTATAGCTCAATCTCAAGTTAGGGAGGATTTGGTTGTAGGCAGACAGCTATCCATTAAATGGGTTCTTAGAGGCTCACAGCCCCAGGAGGAAATTACCTAATGAAGATTCTATATTTAAATTGTTGAGTGATTGCATGCCCCTCAAAGAAGCATGCTCTGTCTCATCTTCTGGAACTAAGTAAACCTCACATCCTTCTTTGGAGGGTGACGAGGTCTACAAAAGCCTGGAGATCCTTCTAAAGGGATGGTCTTTCCTAGGAATAAATGTTGTGGGAAGGTCTAAAGGTATAGCCATGGGTTGCAATACTCGTTCTATAAGTATTATAACCTCTTAGGGACTTGAAGGAGGTATTGGTATGGAATTTTTATCACTAGAAATTGATGAATGGTTTACTTTAATTATTTGTATGGTCCCTTTTCAGATAAGATTAGATTTTAAGACAAAAAATTGTATTGCTCTTTCTGCAAGAGGCAAAAGTTGATTGTGAGTGGAGATTTGAAATTTTCGATTTGGAATGCAAAGTCTTGGGGTCTGAGGGCCAGACTGTATTTCTTGTTAGAATATTTCTTGCATAGGCTTAGTTTGTCAAATATCATTGACATCAAGCCAGTTAGACTCCAAGCAACCTGGAGAAATAAGAGGGCGGGGGAGGATCGAGTTGCTAAGAGATTGGATTGCTTCCTAGTTTCAAAAGATTTGAGTGATTCGATCCCTCTTATAAGACAATGGGTGGGTTGTGGAGGTGATTCGGATCATTCCCCTATCTTTCTAGAAATAAGGAACAGAGGCCTTAAGCCAGTGGCCGCTTTCAATATGAACTCCCAATGGCTTCAAGATGAGGAGTTTATCGATCTTATCAAACATCATTGGAATAATATTGTGGTCAGAGGGGACGCCCCAACCTCTAAGAAGTTTGTTGCAAATCTAAATAATTTAAAGAAGGTGGTAAAAGATTGGAACGTCCAGAAAAGAAAAAAGGGGGAGCAGGAGTTGCAGGAGGTGGAGAAGTTGTTGCAGGAAGCGAGCCAGTCTTGGGAGGAAGGATTTAATGATTTTGTTGCAAGGGAGCTAGTATACAGGCTAAAATGTTGAAGCAAGGCCTTGCTAGTAGCTAGGGAGTTACCTGGAGATTGAAGAGTTGTGCTCTATGGCTAGAAAATGAGGTTGATAACACAAGGTTCTTCCAAGATTTTGCAAAGGGTTGAAAAATTCAAAATACCATATGGAGCCTGGTAAATGATAAAGGTAGAGAGATATTTGGCTTTAATGAGTTAGCAACATTAGGAAAGACTCATTTCGAATCCTTATTTAAGGATCCCCAAGGTTCCTCGCTTACAGAAACCTTGCAAGTGGCCCTGACCTTTCCAAGTTTTGTTGAGGATGAGGAAAACTAGGCTCTTCAGGAAGAGGTTTCAGAAGCAGAATTAAAGGTGGTGCTCCAATATTTCAAAAAGGACAAAAGTCCTAGACCGGATGGTTGGGGGATTGAATTCTTCTCATGTCTAATTGACATTGTAGGAAGGGATCTTATACAGGTAGTCGAGGAATCAAGGCATGAAGGAAAAATCTTCCATGCTTTCAATTATAAGTGTATTGCTTTGATCTAAAAAAGGACAATCCACGAAATTTCGCAGACTTTCATCCCATTTCCCTTTGTAGCAACATTTACATAGTCAATGCCAAAACTATTGCATTAAGAATCAAACCCATTCTCTCCAAAGTTATTTTCAGTGAATAGATTGGTTTCTTAGATGGGAGATAGATTCATGGGGCCATTGGGGGCACCCAGGAGGCCATTCACAGTTTAAAAGCCAAGAATCTTAAGGGGGTTGTCATTAAGATTGACTTGTCCAAAGAATATGACACAGTGAGTTGGATGTTCATGTAGTTAATTCTGACAGAAGTGGGTTTTAACTGGGAGACTATGGTTTGGATCATGAGCTGCTTGCAATCTATGTCCTTTGCAAACCTCGTCAATGGCTCTGCCTCTCATTTTTCAGGGCAGAAAGAGGGTTGAGGCAAGGGTGCCCTCTCTCCCCTCTTTTATTCCTTCTAGTGATTGAAGGCATTAGAAAGTTAATTACAAATGCTATTAGAAGAGGGTGATATGTAAGAATTCAAATCACACAAGGTCAGGTTGTTTCTCATCTCCTTTCATGGATGATGTATTAATCTTTTGCAGCGAGATTATGAGAGATGCAAAGACTCTTGTAGGAATCCTCAACCTTTTTAGGACTTAAATTGGAATGATGATAAATGATAAAAAATCATGCATTTTCGTACATAATCTAGAGGCAGAGGAGATTGAGATGTTGATATATTTCTTTCCTTTCTACCTAGCTCAATTGGAAGAGGTTTTAAACTATCTTAGTTTTCAATTAAAGCCAAATCAATACACGAAGGAGGATTGGAATCGGATCCTAGAAAAGATGGAGAAAAGGCTAAAATCTTGGAGCCATATATGGCTCTCTAGATCAAGAATATTAGTCTTGGTAATGCCGATGTTGGAGGTTATCCCAATATATTGGATGTGTCTAGCCTAGATCCCCAAATGTATCTTGGAAAAAGCTAGGCATATTTGTTTCAATTTTTGTTGTTCTGGTCAAAGTGAGTGGGCGGTCCTCCCCTGGGTTAATTGGAAATGTTTAGCTATGTCGAGAGCAATGGGAGGGTGGGGGCTAAAAAAATGTCTTCATGTTTTCAAAATCTCTTACAAAAAAGTGTGGTTGGCATATGATCGCCTATCAAAATTTGTGGTCGTCGGTAGTCTATCAGAAATACATTGCACTAAGTTTTCTATAGGACTAGCTTAGGTGACCAATAGAGGAGAGAAGTAATTGTTCCATTATTTTGAGAACCATGACATATTCATTTGATTTAATTGATTCTGGTTTGGACTAGCATTTTGGCAATGGTTCTAAGGCGCAGATTGGTCGTGATCCCTAGGTGGGCAATGGTGTAGGCTTCCGTCTCCCACAGGAAATCATAGAACACTTGTGGGACCGTGGTTTTATCAGCCTTGCCCATATTGCAAATCCAATGTCTTCTTCTATATGGAGACAAGGGTGGCTATCCACGGAGGCCCTAGAGTTAAAAGGTCAGTAGGCAGATTTTTGGACTCGGTTTATATAATCTCTTAGGGATGGTCATATTTGTATTTCTGAGCACTTCCTCTTATTCTTATCCGAGGAATCTGGATTTCCAGGGACCGCTCAATCTTAAGGGACCAACTTTCCTCCACCCTTCAATTAGCTGGGAAAGGGATGGTCATTCTAAGTCATTTCCTATAATCTATAGGTGTTGTCGCCCCCAGAATTATCATTCAAGAACAACCTGATCCGTCAATTCCATGGGGTTATTTTGACAATGTTGCACAAAAGAAAAATGTTGCATGTGGTGGGGGCGGTGTTTTTTTTTACTAGGTCACATTCTTTTCACATTTATATGGGATTTGGTAGTGGCATAAACAATAAATTTGAACTAATGGTGTGCAAGTCTCTTCTCTTTTTTGTCATAGAAAAGGGATATGTTTCTTTGCAAGCCTTCAGAGATTCAAAATTGGTCATAAATTGTGTAAGCAAAACTTAGGCTTGCAGGGGCATATATCTTGTGCCTATTTTGGAAGAAGTTTTTCATCTCATTTCTTTATTTAATGTTTTCTCTTGCACTCATGTATTCAAGGAGAGGAACCATCTTGCGGATTCTCTTTCAAAAGTTATATTTTAAAGGATGGAGCAAGGCCTCTAGTCTGTGGTCGAGCACAAAAATTCGAAAGCATTTCAGTTTTATCACAAGCATTATATTAACAGGGACGCTCAGGGTCCTAGGGAGGCCTAGCATCTGTGCTCTTTCTGCTGAGAAGCGTCACTTTTTGTCTCTCCTCTTTGGTTACGACATAGTCCTTAATGTTTATATTAGCGCATGATTTTTTATTCCTTTCCTGTTCCATTTCTAGTTGAGGATGCCTAATCCTTAGCGAAGGGAGGTTGCTTTGTGTTTATCAGTTCTTGTTTATGTTTTTTGTCAACTGTTTATGTTCGTACTCGCCCGTTAGAGTATGTTTACAAGTTATCTTTTTTTCTACTACTCATCGTTTCTTGTATAGTCATGATGTCCAAGCATATGTTTTCTTCGTCCTTGTCTCGACTTTGAGTAGTCTCTCAGTGATTTTGTTTTTTTCTATGATCAATGGTCGCACTTCAATGAGTGATCCTTGGGGTTGTAATACACCTTGGTGTATCTGCATTATGACTTTTATACTATCCTTGTAAAAAATTCTACGAAGAAAATAAATAAATCAATTATAAAATCAATTTTTTTAATTTTCATTTTAAAAATTAAATAAACAAATAAATTCATTAAAATTTTATCTCTAAATTATATAATATTAATAAATAAATTTCAAAATGTCCACTTGGGGTTGCTTAATTTGCAATGGACGTGGAAATGAAGTCTCATTGAACTAGAAGCTTGGGTTCAAATCTTATGTTAGCCCCCAATCGGGTGAGAAGTTGGACATGATGAAGATGTGTAGTCCTACCAAGCTTACAAAAAAAAAAACATTTTAAAAAATAATCTTTAAATTATATAATATTAATAAATAAATTCATTATTAAAAAACAATGTTAAATTTACGAAGAAAAATAAAAAATAAAATAAATAAATTTAAATCTTAAACACTTCTTATTCCAAAATTTTACTTCGCTAAATTAAAAACAATATTCTAACCATAATCATACTAACCAAATCAATTATCCTTCAAAATTTACCGTCCAAAACCAGAAACCTATATTATATACCAAATTACCACCAATATCCTAATTCAATTTATCATCTAATCAAAAACTTATACTAACCAATTAAATAAGCCTCCAAATTTACCATATCTGCACTTAAAAAAATATAAGTTTGGTAGGGCTACATCTTCATCATGTCCAACTTCTCACCCCATCGGGGGATAGCACAAGATTTAAACCCAAGACTTTTGGTTTGGTAAGACTTCATTTCCATATTCATTACCAATTAAACTACCCCAAACAAACTATTTACACTAAATTTACTACACATACTTTAACCAGTTGACTTTAGTGCGACTTTTTTGAAGCTTTTCCGGTGGGGTTTTTCCTGGTCTAATTTCTGTAAAATCTGGCAGGAATTTATTGAAATCACTAGTTTGATGGGTAATCCCTGCACAGTGAAAGTGCCCTAGAGGTTTGTTAAGGTGCTGAATCCATATATACAATCAAAAAACTAATTTAAATGACACAAATAAAAATTTCACGTCGTTTTTTCGCCAAATAAGACAATTCTCCTACTTTAATATAAAATAATTTGAACACTCTTCTTCCCTAGACGTTCCTCTTTCAATGTCAAAGTGGAATTACTGGTCACTCCAAGTTGTATTGGTTGTCCCGACTGGCGGGTGGGTTTGTGAATTCTATTCGTTGTCGTGCTTGAAAACTCCACTTTATATTAAAAGATATTTAAATGATACGAAATATTCTTTATTTAAGAGAATCTCATTTAAAATGATATGAAACATTTTATTTATACAAAACGATGCGCATTAAATACTCCAGTGGGTGTTAACTCGAGGGAGACAAGACAACAATAACAACTCATGCTTGTCTAAATTCACGTGTTATTTTACTTCCACGCTCGTCATGTCATTTTCCTTACCACTCAACAATGACAAAATTTAATCAAGGGTCGTTACGAATTTAGTAATTTAAACGTGTTACAAAATGACAAAATGGGGTTGATAAGCATTTTTAATAAGAAGAAAAGGAATTTGATTTGAAATTGGTTAAAGAATTTAGGTTTCTTTGGTCCATATCAATTTTGAGAAGAATCTTAGGCTAAAATCACATAGAGATATTATTTTGTCGACGTGTTTCGAACCAACCAGTGTGTTTCATCGTTAGGACAAGTTGAGGAGTGGTTGATCTGACTCCTCAACTTGTCTTGACGATGAACCACACTCGTTGGTTCGAAACGCGTCGACAAAATAATATCTCTATGTGATTTTCGCCGAAGATTCTTCTCAAAATTGAAATTGGTTCACAATAATTTTAAATCACTGAATTTTAAAATATTAAATGGTGATATTGTATTAATTTTTGTGTTAGGTGTGTATTTGGAAATGTTAAATTCATTTATGTATTAAAAAATAATAATTTATTAATTTAAAATTATAATTTAAAACATGAAAAAATAAAAATTTATAAAGTTTAGATTTTTTTGTATTATTGAATATTGTATATTTATTATTAATTATTTTTTAAGGGTAAATATGTGTGTAGATATATATTTCATTATTTTTTAGTGTATATGTATAATATGTATATGAATAAATAACATATGTTTGTGTCCGAAAATATGAATGGTGGGTGGTAAAGATGTGTATGTGTATTGGGTGAGTAGTGGAAGGTAAAGGTGTATTGTGATATGTACACTTCACTTTTTGTCAGCCACCACTTTAAAGTTAGTGTACTTGTACATAAGATTGTAACTTTATATTATGTAGGATTTGGATTTGGATCATCTTAATCATTAAAGTATAATTTTGATATATTAAAATTATTGGTAAACTGAAGAAAAACATGGAAGTCAAGTTATATCCATAATATGTACATAAAAATTATGATCTCATTTTTTTATTGGTGTCATAACTTCAATACCCAATTTTAAATTGTTCTATGATTATCTTAAAGCGTGGAGTAAAGGCCTGTAAAATTGAAACTAATCAATGATGCTTATCTTATGGAGAACATAAAGTAAAACTTATATATATATATATATATATATATATATATATATATATATATATATACACACACACACACACACACACACTCTCCCATGGTGGACATGTTCATAGAAATGGAGGGGATGCTTGTGCATTCCAAGGGAAAGGATCTCATGATTCGATATGTGACCCTCGTTCTCAGATCAACTTCGTTGCATCAAATCTAGAGGCAATCAATTTAGAGAGGAGTCCTCCAAATATAGATTTAAGCATGTTAATCATATATTTTTCCAAAAAGTTCTCGGGTCTTACAGATATGGGGATGAGAAAACATAGGAAGAAGTAGTACATGCAACAGCCAAAGACGGATATGGAAGAGACCTACCAAATATTCGTGAAATCCCTCACCAGAAACTCACTTCTATTTGGCGTTCAATCTTTTGATATGGTGCTGGAGTTGAAAAAGAAAATCTAGTCCAGATTGGGGGTGCCAACAAATCTATAGTATTTCATTCGCAAAGGTAGATCATTACAAGATTCTTTTCAACTGAAAGACTATGTCGTTAATAAAAGTGCCACAATCATAATCAATTTGACGCTACGAGGTGGAGCTCCAGTTAACCCACTTGGATGTATTTCATCTGCCAAAAATCCTAAGGGCCCAGCTTCATTCAAAGATGTCGTGAAAGGGAAAGTAGTCATACTATATGGACAATCCCCACCTCTGTCAACTCCAAGTCCTTACCTGCTTGAACAGGCAAAAAATGTACTAGATATGTCAATAAATTTACCAGGAAGTCAAGAGTCTTTTCTATTTCTTGCAATCCATAGCTCTAATTTGTAGATTTAATGGTTTCTGACCCAAGGATACATATTTACACGAGTGGGTATAACTATGACCTCTATCTTTGTGCAAAGGGAATTTTTATGGTTCAGTTTCATAATCAAGAGGACATGGATTTGTCATAAAAGAGGTTCCTTGGTTTTGGGGAAGTGCGGGATTGTCCACAACTGCATAGTTTCCAGCCTTCAGTGCTACATCAATGGTGGTCAAGAAGATGTCGATATGGGTGAGACTCCACAATCTCCCCCTCCCATTTTGGCACCATCAAGTTCTCGAAGGTATTGGAAACAAGCTGGGGAAATATCTAAAGACGAATAATGATAGAATGGAAAAAGGAATCTTCAATTTTGCTAGGATCTGTGTTAAGGTAGATCTTAGTAAATGCCTTCCAAATTGCATCCACTTGATGAATCAAGATTTCAAGTGGAATCAAATGTTAGATTTCGAAAATACAGCCTTCTAATGCCGGATTTTTCATCAGACAGGACATCTGTAGAATACTTGTCTCCAAGGAAAGAAAAAGAGTAAGAAAATACAACAAAAGCAAAAGGGATGACAATTTCTAGTTCCTCCTCCTTCAGATGACGAAGATGAGGAATTGGACAAGAACCATCAACAACTAGAAGAACATAATCAACAAGACTTACGAGTGGGGAAAGGTGAAGCAAAGCATAATGATGCTACAAGACATGTCGACAACTCCAAGGACTCAAAGGTTTTGCAAGCTTCAGGGAAACAATAGGACAAAATGGGCAACAACCAAGGAGCAGTCAGAACAAAGAGAACACATGTATCCTAGAGCTCTGATTCAGATAAAGAAGTACCATCAGAGTTAGCAGGAAAATATCTAGCAATTGTAATGGCCACTCCCAATCAAGGAGTTTCGCAAAAGGTGGCAAAAAATAAAGGAAAAAAAGGTGGAAAAAAAGAAAGGAAATGAGTTTCTTTGTTTTTATTTATTTGCATTGCTTGAAAGACTCACCAGATAGAATAGCTTTAGGCATCTACAAAATGTAATTTTGTTCCTTGGTTGAATAAACTCACGATTTTTTCCTCTAAAAAAAACAATGTTTTGTGATGTTATAAATTCAATCACTAATTTTATAACTACCTTATTGCATACAATAAAATTCATAAAGTTTATTTTTTTTTTTAAGATAAAAAAAATTTGTTGATAATTCAACAACTTATATGTCAGAAGAGTTACTGCCAGCCCTAGTTTGTCATTAGGAAACTAGATCAGTGGCAATGCATAAGGTTTTTTCATCACGCTCAAAGGTTTGCAATCAAAATTTGAACAAAATATTACATCTTGTTTTTTATCAAAACTGAAATTATCTATCAAGCTACTATGCCGAGGTTGAAAAACTATAAAGAATTAAAAAAAAAAACTAGTGAACCAAGAGATTGACATGAAATATAGGAGGATTCAGAAGGATCCACCTCGATGGGGTATTCACCATGTTTGTTAGAGTTCCTTGGACCTGGTGGATGAATAACTTAATCTTCAATGCATTCCATTTTTTTATTTAAGTCTTTCATCTACAACTGCAGCTCATCCAACATGAGAAGAATTTCATCTTTAGCATCATTGTGATTAAGAAACACTTTACATTGTAGCATTTTCATATTCCAATACAGATCTATGGTGTGCAAGTACTAATTCTGCCTTCCTCTAGTGTTCCCTGTATCTGGGATCTAAGTTGTAACCTGTACTACAATGTTAGAATTTGAAAGACACCCTCTCTCCCATTGTGTCATGTTCAACCTCTTAGACTTCATGTTGAATTTCCATTAGATTTTTAAAATGGAAATGTCTAGTAGAAGACTTCACCTTTAGCTTGGCCCGTGACCCCTTTGCCTTGGCATGACTAATGCAAGGAGAAAATGTTGTAACAGGGACAAGATTACTCTGAAGGAGGGAGGATAAACATCACTCCAAGGAAAAAAGAAAGAAAGGGAAGCAGAATTCTAGCACCAAGACCATTCCAAATGAAATCACAATGCTAATATGTATTAGATGATAAGAAGAAAATGTAGACAAGTTAGGGGCTCAAACAAATCACATGCCTCTTGAATCCATGGAGGAGGGAAAATACAGTTAAACCATGCAATAGTGCCATATTTCGGGGAATTAGCTATAAGGAAATACTTCAAAACTAATAGCAGCAAATGCAAATAAAAAGTCACCATGAGCATGAAACAATTAACAAACACACCTAAACCATGAAACCAACT
>APFE031435491.1:200740-214385 GCA_000404065.3 Pinus taeda
ATCTTGATGCAGTACTTCAACCTTCCAACAATAACCCAGCAAATTCACATGTGAGAGAGAGAGATAAACCCATAAACTTCGACTTCTATCCTTCTCCAACAATTCTCCTTCTTCTCTTGGAATTTCACACTTTTTCTCCTCCTCCTTCTATATCGAACTTGTGAGAGTGTGATCTCCAATTGAATCAGAATGCACTGTATATATAGCCTCTTCTAGAGTTCGAATTACTCTCATGTAGGCCGACTTGATCAAGTAAGGGCCGACTTCGTGTGGAGGTGACAAATGACTTATTTTACTCAATAATAATTATTTTTAAAATCCCAAGAAGGGTCTCATTAAATGGATAATAACTCTAATGACTTACTATAAAACCTAGAAGTCCTTAATGGGGACTTTGAACTAAATCGTGATGACCAAAGCATGAAACCCGTGCTTTAATAAGTCATAATAATAATAATATTTTTTTCTTTCTTTCTTTTGATAGCTATAATTTCATTATGACTCAAATACATTTATGAAGACCGAACCTAGTTACATTCTTCAACACTCCCTCTTAACTAGGGAGGTATTCATACATACATAGTACATGTAAGATCTCAAAAAAAAAAAAACATGAAGAGTGTAGGCACACTCAGTGCCATAGACTAGATTCCTGACCAGGAAAATCTATCTAGGTTGGACTAAGATGGACTAAAGCTTTCAGCCTCTCTAGGTACCATTAGGCTTACTTGCTAACCATCAACCTAGGAAACTAGGTGTGTAATGCAAGGTCAGAGCTCTATGACCAACGCCACCCTCCCTATTTTGGGAACTATACATCAACACATATTCCAGTCAGATGTTCTCCCAGGCATACACAATGCCTCACCACATCAAATCTCTCCCGATCAAACAGATCGGTAACATCGGGCATGCTTCCAAAACTTCGAGAGATTTTCCTGAACAATCATAACCCCAATCAATAACAAACTTTCAAACATACATAAGCAAACACAAACCTTCGAGGTTTTCAATCATCTTGATGATGCTTCACAATTTATCATAGTAGGACTTAGAGGCTTCCAAAAATATATTGACAGAAGTTTCCTCAATCATATAGCTTCCTTTCCTACTTCTCATGCAGCAAAATTTTCTACAACTGGATCCTATTTTCCTTCTTTCAGCAGCACCTCAATATACATTCTCCAATTTCTTCTTCAAGGTCTTCATCATGACTATAATATGCCCTCCCTCTCAACTTGGGAGATATACCCTTTCTTTTATCTATACTCCCTCTTAACTTAGGGAGATCAACTTATTTCTATGACATCGGAGAATATTTCATGGCTTCCATCCTTCTTATCATAGTCATCTTGATCATCATCATTCATATAAATTCCTTCATCATGATTATCAATCAAATCAATTTTACTTACGAATATCTTCAGCATCTTGAAGATTATGTACCTGCACAACTTAGATAGCAAGTAAAACCAAATACATATATAGAAGCATGAACTTAACTATATCATAATAATACAATAAAGGAAGCATTAGACTTTAGACATCAAATACCTAAACTTAGTTAGGTTCATAACCAACAAGAGACACATACTTTTATACTTCAACTTCTTGTTAGGGTTTTGTCATAAACCCTAAACTTCATCATCATGACTTCGAGTAACTTAATCAAGATAACAATATTCATTATATATAGAGTCTCAATATTTCTTCCAAAGATATGACATACTCTATTATACTATATTGCAAACCCTAGAAGCAATTTAAACAAGTATACTTACAATGCATCTAACAACTTTAGAACTCATATGTTAGACTTTTACTAGGATTTAATGAAAACCCTAGTTCCATCTTCGAGTCACTAAGACATATGTAAACAAATAAAACCAATCACAACACAATCTAAGGTTTCAATGATATGACCAACTTCTACTAGGATTTATTGTAAACCCTAGATTTTATCGTCATAATGGAAACATTATCACCATATCCTAAAATATCAATCTTCTACTAGGGCTTAGTTACAAACCCTAGAACTTATCAACAAATAGGTTAGCACATATACATATCTAGGATAATCATGCACAAACATATCATAACATATATTGGACAAGCCCAAGACACAAATGTCAATACATTTAATGTCAGATATATAATGATCTTGATTAGGCTAGGGTTTTGATCAGACAAACAAACATACACCTAGGGTTTCATTCCTAGGAGCTTACTCTCAATACATAAGGGTTTTACTCACAAACCTTAACTTACCAAAACCTCAAGGTATACATAACCCTAAAGTACTAGGGTTTCCATAACAATACTAAAACATGACATTACCATCAAAACCCCAAACATCAAAAGAATGGTATTTTCTAGATTTCATCAATAACCCTAAGTAGACTAGTGTTTTTCACATTAGCATACCCTTGGGTTAGGGTTTTAGAGAGAACCTTTTTAGGGTTCCACAAACATGATGATTTTAGTGAGTGTGGATTTTGATCTAATGATTAATCTCCCAAATAAGAATCTTTAAGTTTCAAAATTCCTAGACATAACACTTGTTAGTAATGTAAAGCAGATTTATTTGAATGAATGAATATACATTTATCACGAAGGGAACAAGGATTGTGATCCAAAACATACCTTTGAGTTGTTTTCTAGATAAACCTTATAGGACATTAATAGAAATTTTATCATGCTTTGTCTTGTGAGATCTTCTCCATAGCCATTGAGCATATAAGAAATCTTTTCCTAAACAAGTAAAATATAAAAGAAATGTTATTCGCATTTAATATAAACACATCTAGTAAGAAAAGGAAAACCAAATATAAAAGATAATACAAGGAGTACGATACTTATCTTTGGAAAAATGGTGAGGGATCCCTCTTAATCCAATCTTGAGGGATACCTATAACTTTAACAAAACAATTCAACAATGTGTTTCCAAAGTATGTTTACCCAAAAAGTACTAAAAAACAAAATACAAAACAATTCAAAAACTTTAGAGTAGGAGGATATATAGGGGATAAAGTCCCTAAGAGTCCTTAGAAAATAAGTCTTTGACTTTGAATTCTTCCATCTTGTTCTTCTTTGGTGTTCCTTCATTAGCAACATTTGCATGCTCCCTTTCTCTCTTCTTATTTCACAGATTCTCAGTACAATCGCTTCTATAGTGACCCATCATGTGACAGTTGTAGCTTTCAATATTGAATAGGTCTATCTTCCTTCTAGGCCCTTTAGACTTCTTGAAGGTTCCTTTGTTATTGTAATTAAGGTCAACAACTCTTCCTTTATTAGTTTCACAAGATGATCTAAGACTCCTGACCTAGACACAAACTTCCTCCAAACACTAAGTCAACCCTTCCTCACTTCTGCAGATGATGACCTTCCAGCAACAACTTCGAACTTGCAACAACAACTGGCATCAACAACTGAACTTTGACCTATATGCAACACTTTGATCTTGAAGCAGCACTTTGACCTAGAAGCAACAATATAATTTCGATCTCCCCATAAACAGAACTTCCACCCATTAGCAGAAGAACTTCGATCTTGATGTCATAAATCGACCTTCCAGCAATAGCCCAACAAATTCACATATGTGAGAGAGAGAGAACCTAGAAACTTTGACTTTTATCCTTCTCCAACAATTCTCCTTCTTCTCTTGGAAGTTTGCACTTTTTCTGCTCCTCCTTCTTCTATATTGAACTTGTAAGAGTGTGATCTCCAAATGAATCGAATTGCACTGTATATATAGCTTCTTCTGGATTTTAAGTTACCCTCATGTAGGCCAGCTTGATCAAGTAAGGGTCGACTTGGTGTGGAGGCGAAAAATGACTTATAGTATACCTAGGTGGGATAATATGGGGTACAAAGGGAGGTACCCAATGGAATAATAATGGGATGGGAAATAGTAATAAATAAGGTGGTTAACCTGTATCATGTAAGGGACCACAAGTAGTTAGCAATAATGTAATAAGCCCATGGTATTAGATAGATGGTATTGAGGGAACCATGGTAATGACCCATGGTATTGTATGTATGAGGCCTATATAGAGGCTAGAGACTCCACATTGAGAGATGTCAAGGAATATTGTATGAACAGGCATATAGCTTGTGGAGTGTTCTCCTTCCTTAAGGAGTGAATGTATGGTGTTGCCCTACCCTAAGGGTTTTGATTAATAAAGAAGCATTTATTGATATTCAGATCTTGTTATTTTTGGTGATTATTCTTGAGTTTATTTCTATTATCATATATTTCTGGGTTAGATCTATAACAAGTGGTATGAGAACATTTTTTTGGAAAAAGTAGAGAAAAATTATTATTATTATTATTATATTATATTTATTATTTTTTATTTTTTTTTTACAGAACTTTCTGGGCGCCAAGTTTGTAGATCATATCTGTATGTTTTGGGGCAAAATCTATAAAAAATCTAATTGTAGATCTCGATTCTTTGTGAAAAAATACCCAAGTTCAAAAAAAAATCGGCCAAATCGGAGTCCGAATGAAGGAGATATCACTGATCTAAAAATCAATGGTGTTGCAGACATTTTTTCGGGGTAGCGAATTTGCATATCAGATCTGTATGATTTGGGGCAAAATCTGCAAAATCTAATTGCATATTTGGGTTGTTGATGAAAAAATAATCAGTTTGAAAAAAATAAAAATAAAAATAAAAAATCAGCCGAACCAGAGTCTGGATGAAGGAGATCTCGCTGATTTAAAAATCAGTGTTGTTGCAGACATTTTTTGGGGCAGTGAGTTTGCGGCACAGATCTGTACGTTCCGATGCAAAATTTGCAGAATCTAATTGCAGATCTAGATTATTTGTGAAAAAATACCCAATTTCAAACAACAACAAAAAATCAGTGGAATCGGAGTCCGAATGAGGGAGATATCGTTGATTTAAAATCAGCGATTTTTTCAGCAAATTTTTGTGACGACGGGACAGTTGCAGCACAAATAGGAAATTTTAGTGCCTAGATCGGGATTTCTACCACATGAGAAGATGCAGAATGGTTGTTCCGTTTCCGAAAACAGGTCATAATAAGGATTCTGAGCAATATTGACGAAATTGTGATCATTTCAAATTTTCGCCAAGTAAGTGAATTTTTTTCAAAACCCTCTTCATGGCGGTTCTATGTTTTACAGGAAAAGATAATGATCCTACTATTGAGGAATACATAAAAGCAAAAAAGTCATTATGGGCACATCATTGGAGATTTTTTGTAGTGGGTAATTTTCAAGATGAGGCGGCCACATGGTGGGGATTACTTAACCAAAAGAAGTGTTCCAACTTGCCCGATGAAGAATTTGAAAAATTACTTTTAGACAGATGGTCTCATGCCAGAAAACAAGATAATGAGAAACATGTGCGGTTATTTCCTACTGGTATCTCCTTATTGCAGGTTCATGGATTGATTCAAAATGAGAAGATCATTGTGTCTATAAATCCTAGCTGCAAGCATATTTTTATCAATGTTAATTTGGCAAAAAAATTGCAAAATCCAACCAAACACATTGAAAAGACACAGGTTGATGATGAGGATGTTCAAGTTTATAAGGATTTGAAGCTTTCTATGGATAAGCATGTGTTGCATGGTGATTTTTATACTTCAGATATGGATAACATGGATGTTGTTTTGGGATATCCTTGGATGGAATCCATGGGTACTATCAATATTAATGTGCAGAAGAAATTCTTGACGCTCTGGTATAAAAAGAAGAAAATTACATTACAGGATATTTCCATCAATAAACAGGTAGAGTCCAGGGAAGCTGAAGCTGAAGATGTTCCAGGGACTGACATATCATATGATGAGCCTTTGATGATTGACAATCAAACACAAATAGAGGTTGAAGCAGAAAAGGTTACAGGTACTGATACATCACATGAGGACTCAATGGTTGAAGTAATATTGGAAGATAAGAAACAACAGCAAGCACCACAACATGTACCAGATACCACTCAGGCTCCACTGTTGGTTAAAACTTCAGCATATCACCACCCACATCACCCCGCAAGAAAACAACCAACAAGATGGCAACGAATTAGCCACAAGGACAACAACCCCCACATGATAGATAGAGAGGAGCGGCGATCCACCTACTACACATCAACACAGAAGAGCTGCCATGGTCAACTTCTATCTCAAGCGAGCGAGGCACCAGCTGGATCGAGGGTTCACCTTTCTCTTGGATGGCTAGATGCACGTGCATGGTACTAGTGGACTACTCTTTCGAGTAGATCTTATTATTTGTGTTCTTCCCATGTTTCGAAGACGAAACATGTTAAGGGGGGTGGAATGTAGTATACCTAGGGGGGATAATATGGGGTACAAAGGGAGGTACCCAATGGAATAATAATGGGATGGGCCATAGTAATAAATAAGGTGGTTAACCCATATCATGTAAGGGACCACAAGTAGTTAACAATAATGTAATAAGCCCATGGTATTAGATAGATGGTGTTGAGGGAACCATGGTAATGACCCATGGTATTGTATGTATGAGGCCTATATAGAGGCTAGAGACTCCACATTGAGAGATGTCAAGGAATATTGTAGGAATATGGAGTATTCTCCTTCCTTAAGGAGTGAATGTATGGTGTTGCCCTACCTTAAGGGTTTTGATTAATATAGAAGCATTTATCTATATTCAGATCTTGTTATTTTTGGTGATTATTCTTGGGTTTATTTCTATTATCATATATTTCTGGGTTAGATCTATAACATTATCCTTCTCCAACAATTCTCCTTCTTCTCTTGGAATTTTGCACTTTTTCTGCTCCTCCTTCTTCTATATCGAACTTATAAGCGTGTGATCTCCAAATGAATCGAATTGCATTGTATATATAGCCTCTTCTAGATTTTAAGTTACCCTCATGTAGGCCAGCTTGATCAAGTAAGGGTCAACTTAGTGTGGAGGCGAAAAATGACTTATTTTACTTAATAATAATTATTTTTAAAAGCCCAAGAATGTTCTCATTAAATGGACAATAACTCTAATGACTTAATATAAAACCTAGAATTCATCAATAGGGACTTTGACTTAAAACATGATGACCCAAGCATGAAACC
This sequence comes from Pinus taeda, assembly GCA_000404065.3. NCBI lineage: Eukaryota > Viridiplantae > Streptophyta > Pinopsida > Pinales > Pinaceae > Pinus > Pinus taeda. Next base: position 207,824 of record APFE031435491.1, read on the forward strand.
CATGCTTTAATAATTCATAATAATAATAACAATAATTTCTTTTTCTTTATTTTGATAAATACATTTCATTATGACTCAAATACAATTTTGAAGACTGAACCTAGTTACATTCTTCAATAGTGAATCCACGAGGAGGAGGGAAGTTCTAACATCCCTTATGATTGGCCCTTGTTTTTATAAAACTAAATCATGATTGTGTAAATGCCAACACAGAGGATCATGGTTGGCTAAAGAAGTTTATAATTATAAAATATAATTGATAGTGATTGGTTGGCCTGAGAAGTGGGGGTTGACAAATCCACGATCAATGGAGAGTTACAAGTAAAGGGTCAGTGTGAAGAATTCCCCACCACCACAAATTTAGATTTGTAGTGATGGAAGAAGTGACATCGATATCCTTTGGCTCACCCCATGATGCAAGGGGACGAGAGGTAAAAAGGGACATAGAAAAGAAAAAGAAAAAAGACAGTGAGAAGGGGAGTGCGAGGAGTGTAAGAAACAATCGCATAATTATTCCATTCAAAGTTACTTTGTGTGTGAATCCCTATAATTTTTGTATGGTAGCATCTAAACTATGGTGTCCAAGCTAAGGAGACCAGTGGGAGGACGAAAGGAGGAACTAGGTGTTGAGTGCTTACCAAGGGGGGTTGATAAACCCCCTATTAGGAAAATCTCATACTCCTGAAAAGTTGAGCAATACCCAACTAAATCATGATTGGAAGCCTCGATGAAGCACTCCCATGGACTGTGGATCTAGCTCAGGGGTGGTCAACTAAAAGAAATATTGGTTTGTAGTTGTCCTACGGTTGGGTGGAGAGTTATAGTCCCACTCTAAATTTCTAGCCATCTATCTATTAATATAAGTAATCTACTTTACATGAATATTAGTGGGAGGCTTAGAGGAGGAACTAGGTGTTGGGTGCTTACCAAGGAAGGATGATAAACCACCTATAAAGAAAATCTCATACTCCTAAAAATCTAAGCAATACCCAACTTAATAAAAATTAGAAGCCCTGAGGAAGCACTCCTCTGGACCGTGGATTTGGACATGGGGTGGCCAACTGCATGAAATATTGGGTTTCAGTTGGCCTATGGTTGGGTGGAGATTTGAAATCCCACTCTCAGTTTCCAACCATCTAGCTATTAATATAATTAATACACTTTGCATGACTATGCTTCTCTATGCAATGTGAATGTTACCTTATAATGTTTGAAAGAAATGTGTATCCTTGCATGTGGCACTGTGATGGATTATAAATAGTTGTCCTGGTTGTGAAAGACTCAATGAATTCTATAATGTTGAAATGCTCCCAAATGGTCATTTAATTATATGTTTAGTTTATTATTATTGTGATCGAATGTCATGGTTGATATGCCTAAATGCAATGTATTGTAATGCAATGTTTGTGAGTCGTTACTTCTGTCAAGAAGGCTTGAGAAGTCCTGTAATGTCAAGATGTCCCTGCATGGATCATCCATTACGATCATGAATGGTTTATGTATTAAAAATATCACGTTAATGGTTAATTAACTAGTAGATTAGATGTATGCTCATTTTCCTTTTAAAAGCCTATATGAACGTTTGAATGACCTGGGTAAAGGTCAAGGAGACCTGTGAATAACTATAGGAAATTTCAAATATTTCCCCCTCTAGGACTCATACAATACGTGTAAATGTCATGAGTTGGAGGTTAGGGGGTCGTAAAACCCCAGCATGGGAGCCAACCAACCTTGTTGACGATTGTCACTGCGAAGGAGTAAGTGGTATACTAAGAAAGCTACTGCGCATAATGGGGCATTTGATGGGAAGCAATCTAATTACTTAATGTCTGGAATTATGTCGTGGTCATGGATTCCCATAAGGGTTTCATATCGTAGCGATCCAGTGATCTGGGGAATCCATTTATCAAAGGATAAGAATTTTATGTCATGGACATGGGTCCGGGAAGGCTTTGTGTCGCATTGAAGGGCCAAGGTGTGATGACATGGGGGGTGGATTGGGCTCCATAGTGGACCTCAAAAATTGTTATAACAATAAATAAATAAATTGCACAAGGAACCAAAACTCCGATGGGACCCAGGCCAAGGCTAAGGTGGCAACACGATGTGGAGATAGTGAGGGTGTGGCATGTAAGCTATGTGAGATATGGTAGGCGCTAAAGACCTTATCGAAGGACCAAGTGCCCTGATTTTGAGTGACACATGGAATCCTAGAAGGGGGGCTACGTGTCGTTATGGCGTAAACAGAACACATAATATTGGTGACGTGGTTAGGTTGCCACATGATAGGGTGTAGTGGTGGCACCTAGCATGGTGATGCTAACGAGGCACAAGATCATGGTGAAGGCCACACCATCTTGGTTTCAAGGTCTCAAGCCTTGTGTACTGCACAATTTATCTGCCATTGATAGGAGTCGGGGAACGGGAAACAAGCATGGAAATTGACATGAAATATTTCCATTTGCTCCTTAGGATTTGAATGGTTATGCCACTCCCCAACTGTCCCTGGAGACGAGAGCTATGAGATTGAAATTATGTTTCCGCTTGACATGAATAATTACGTCATGTCGTGGGAGCTCCATGTTGTGGCAGGGGTTAAAGTGGAGGAAGTCACAGTTAATGGGGTCGGGGAACGGGAATATTCTTGACGCTTGACGATAAAAGGGTTATCATTGTGCCTCTAGGACCTTTCGTCATACGAGTGGTTCACGTGAAGAAGGCAACAATTAATGGATTCTAGGGAGATTACGCTGAGTGCTCCTTGGAAAGCTCGGGTGCGTGATACTTTGGACTAGGTGGGGCCAAGTCAAGATGGAGGTACCAGAGTTTGAGACATCCGGAGAGGGTGCGAGAGGAAGGGGATAGGAGGCTCATATATGGGACTGGGCCCATATGTGCATGTGATAAAAGTTTAGTCCGAGATTTCAAGGGTCTAGAGCTTTGGACTATTGAAAATTCATAAAATAGTTGGATCCTAAAGAAATCAATATAACACAATTTCTTAATAAAACTTGCTAAGGGGGTCGGACCTATGGGCCCATTTAGTTGAGTGATGCGATAGGTGCCATGTGGGTAGATTTAAGGATGTGTTGATGCTAATAAGTGACCTGGCACCATTTGAGTGCCACATGGTAGATCCTTACCTATGTTACAAGGATTACACGGTGGAGCTATAAATGACTATATCTTTTGATCCAGTTATTAGATTTCAGTAAAATTTATATTGACGAATAGCTCTCGTCGAGCCAAGCATGATGGTATTATCCAATGTTAATTCTACAACTCTTGGGAAAAAGCAGAGTTTTGAGATCCCATTTCCATAACAAGACCATGGAGATCGGGTGAGCTTGATGTAACACCTTTCACTATGTGATAACAATCCAAGGGGGTGGGAGGGTGTGTTACAAAGTGGTGTCAGAGTGTCTAGGTTAAACACTTAGATTGGATGGGTTCAAGATGGAGGAAATAAAAAGAACAAAGGTTTTGCACTAGACCTTGTGGATAAAATTTGGGACTCTATTATGGAGTGCAGTGTATTCAAGTGATTGTTGTTATGTGCAAGTGGGTGTTGGTTGTAGCAATGTAATTAGTGATTGTGGGTTGATTGCAGAGAGTGTGTTATATGTGTATCTGTATTGATATCAAGATTGTGAAAAGATATGAATAGTTGATTATGATATGTAAGTTTTTGTTCTAACTAACTTTTAAGCTTGTAGTAGTTTTTTCTACTAGCTTGATAAAATGGTTGACTTCATATTTTATGATGACATGAATATAAATATACTTGTATGCACTTTTTGCATGTTGCTGACAAGAGTTATAGATGTGTGAACACCAACATATCAAAATGCTTCAGATCAACATGCCTAGTGTTGGCATGGCAAGATAATAAGTTAATATTGAATTATGTTGATATAACTAATAGTTATGTGTGTGTAACAACACATTAGAATATCCATTGCAGAAAGAAAATAAATAGCATGGACAAAAACATGTTGCAACATAAAATAGACCAAGTCCATCATGAAAAAAAGAAGAGAAAGTTCCACCGATAGAGCAGAAACCTTTAGGAGGCTGAAAGTTGAGCTGGAAAGTTGCAAGATAGAAAATAAAAGGCTTATCAAGAAGCAAAAAGAGCAGGAAAGGATATACACAATGTTGCTAGAAAAACTGCCATACATGCAAAATTTATTGCAAAATCATCACCCTTTGAGGACATAGAGGAAATTCATGCTTACAAGTCAGAGATAAATCTCGTGAGGCTCAAAACAAAAGGAAGTCAGTTTCATGTTGGCACTGTGAAGAAAAACACTTGAATAGAGATTATTCTAATTGACAGAGGAAGAAGAAGAGTAGTTCACGTGAGCCCCACACACATGAACTAGCAATGTGTAATACATGAGGAGAGGAGGGAGCTTCCCCTCAAGCTCTGTGAGATATTGAAAGGTTCCTCCAATAGTTATTTTGAAGGATGTTAATTTGAAGGTTGCCATAACCTTTTGGAAAGGACTCGTTCTAATTTCGTATGTGTGTGTGCGTGAATGTGTGTGTGTGTGTGTGTGTGTGTGTGTGTGTGTGTGTGTGATGGAAGATACACGAAACACCAGAACTCATGGGATTGATTTGTTGTGGGTTAATGAATGTTTTACATGTTTTGTGTGTTATTGTTGGCCTCGTATTTTTATTTGTTGTTTTGAATGTTGACCTTGAGCATGGCCATGCTACCTTATGTTGTTATTATGTATCGTTGTTGTAAACTTTCCATTGTTCCTTGTTATCTTCATTTTTCTTGCCTCTGGTGTTTGGTCTTGATTGACTGTTGGATGTGGAGAGTAAGAAAAAGGAAGCTCTGGAAAAGAATGAATGGAACCCAATTGGTAGTATAAGCCCTTCACTTAATTAAATCTTGTACATGAGAAAATGGCAGTGGGAGGCAAAAGGAGATGACAAAACACTTGGGTGGACTGCATCGGTCCACCCAAATAAAGTGGACACCAATGCAACAATCATGAAAATGGCATGAGAAGGGAGTTTTCGTGAACCGAAACTCTACATGGTTGATATTTCATTTTTCATGAATATGAGAAAGATAGGAAAATAAAATAAAGATATGAGAATGCTAATCAATTTGAAAGGCTATTAATTTAGAACCATCATAGTAAGAAGGATAAGTGGTTAATCTAAGTAAATATATATATATATATATATATATAATATATATATATATATATATATATATAATATATATATATATATATATGCTATGAATGATATGAAAATAGAAATTTCACTTAGAATGTTTTAACATTGTGAGGTTACTTAATGAATTCTGTGTTGATCATCTACTGATAAGTGTAAGTACTAACATGTTATGATTATGCTCTTGATATTTGTTATGAGCGTGAATGAAAAATGATAGAGGCTAGAAATTGACAACGCGTGCTTGGCATGGATGAGGACATGGTGAAATTGAATGCAAGGAAAAATACCTTTATGAAAGCTTGCATTGAATTTATTAACAATTGAATGAATAAATTTATGACTAATGTGTAGGACTGAGATAACATAGGAACTAATGAGCATTACAGACAACAAGAATGTCATTAGCCAACTGCACCCTTAAAAAGGCTCAACTGAAATCATTGATAATGACAACCAAGTAAATGAGGCAAGCTATAAACTTGGGTAAAGAGGTAAAATGAAGGATTTGGGGTAAGAATTCCTTCGGCTAAGTTTGAAAAACTATTATTTCATATTTGTCCATGTTTTGCATGGGTACGAGGAAATGGTATGGTGAAGGAAAGAAGCCTTCGATGTGAATTATTGCAATGGATTTCACAATGCTTACTAAGTGAAATGAAAAACTAAAATGCTAGTGAATGTAGAGGCACAAGTTTCTCATTTCTAATCATTGGTTTGCTAGAGTAAATGTTTAATTATGTCATCAAATTCTTGGGATAATCGTAATGCATAAGTACACAAGAGAAACAACGTTGTTTCTATGCATTTGAAATTAATTGATGTGATAGGATTGTTGTAGGTGTAACAATTATGTAATCGCTTCAAACTCCTATGAATTTTGCAATTGTGTGTGTATATATATGTGTGTGTGTGTGTGTGTGTGTGTGTGTGTGTGTGTGTGTGTGTGTGTGTGTGTGTGTGTGTGTGTGTGTGTGTGTTTGTTATGCTTCTTACCTGCAAAGCAATACCAAACAGAGAATATGCGAGAAAAATACCCAGAACACGGAATATGCGAAGAAAATATACCCAGAACACAGAATAGCAATGATTTTATTACTCAGAGAGAAATGTTCACAGGCCTCTTCGAGGGGGCAACCTCCAATAGAGCAGAGCTCGATTACAAAAAAAGACACGATACTCCTCGCAGGGAGTCTCTATCCTTTATATATGACTCATACATGCAATACCACGGGTCAATACCGTGGGTTTTATTAATACCATCTATCTAATACTACCGCCCATTTACCCTTTATTTAATACTACCGCCCATTTGTAACTAACTGTGGTCCCTTCATTAATTGCGGGGTAACCACTTACAAAT
>APFE031435491.1:214712-225642 GCA_000404065.3 Pinus taeda
TATTCATAACCATGACATTGACTATAAGACTCCATAAGTGGTGCAGTGGAGCACGCTAGATCGTGACTTAGAATTAAGATTCCATGCACATGTCACTAGAGCATGACAAATGCATACTTGATTGTAAGACTCTAATGACTACCCCATATAGAAAAACCCATGGACAAATAGACTACCTAGAATTAGGGTTTCCTAGGCCTGGAAGCGTGAGTAACTAATAGGGGCCCACATAAGAAAACCTTTGGCCAGGTAGACTGCCTAGAGTGGGGGTTGGCTAGGCCCATAAAGCTGAGTAGTTTGTGGGAAATATGCCTATGATATCTGGGAGGTGAGCATGAGGAAGCTAGTGGGAGCTATAAGAAAAGACTGCGTGGAGCAGTGTGACCGCCACTAAGTGCTTACCTTCGGGTTGAGAACCACTTGGTGAGTTGGTTTTGAAGACATAGTTGGTTGAATATCGTATGGAGAATACATAGCACTATGTGCTTGCTTTGGATGATAAACCACTCCATGTCGAAGCAAACAGTAAGCCATAGAGATTACTATTAATTATCAATTTAAATAAATTTATGTTAATTTTTTGATTTAAATTAGTTTAAAGTTATGATTCGTAATGATTCGAGTTATGTTTATGCATTAATGATTATGCTTTAATGAGGATGTTATCTTATTCTCTAAATTTATTTAAAATTCTATGATTATCTCTCATGACATGTATGTTTATAATATAGGTGAAATATCGAACTGTTCAACACAAGCATGTAAGGTTGGCTACAAGGCAAACAACAATAGCTTGGTGATATCAAAGTGCACAGCAACATCCTATAAATGAAAGCTTCAGGAACATGACCATTGCAGTGAGATTGGAACCCAGTGTCACGCATTGATTGCCATGAGATATTCCATGATACATATGTTGTGTTATTGAACAAGGTAGAGGCATGCCTTGGCTGAGATGACTCTTCATGTGAGAGGAATCCTTACTAAGGGGTGGATCACCTGAGCGATTGGGAAGTAAAGAAGGGGATGCATGAACTTAGAAGGTGAGTGACTGCACGAAAGAGGAACCAGATCGCTTGAGAGAATAGGAAGCAGAGAAGGGGATAATGTTGGAACTTGAAAAATGAATTGGTTTGAAAGAATCATGTGCACACTCGTTGGGATTAGAGGTACAATTTGAGTGTCTTGGGAAGCAATAACCCAAAATTGTTCCTTGAAGAGGCTTTGAGCATATTGGACAACATGGCTGGATAGTGGAGGCGAACAGCCCTTTAGAAACCAAGTAATCAAGCAGAATGAGGTGCATTGAGTGCACTATGAACCAGAAATAATCACTTGAGAAAATGGTTGATATAATGGGGATGTTATACTCATTTTTTTTTATGAGTAAACAACTACAAATGTAAATGTAAATGAGTTGTGTATAAAGCTAAACAAAAATATTTTGGTTTACTATTACAATAAACATTAAGGATGGTATTCCCTTAAGGGGGTGGGGTTTGTAACATCCCTTATGATTAACCATTGTTTTTGTAAAACTAAATGATGATTGTGTGAATGCCAACACATAGGATCATGATTTCCTAAAATAGTTTTAAATTATAAACTATAATTGATCGTGATTAGTTGGCATGAAAAGTGGGGATTGATGGATCCACGGTTGAGGGAGAGTTACGAGTCGAGGGACAACATGAAAGATCGCTCCACCACCACACAGTTAGAACTGTAATCATGGAAAATTTGGAATCAATATTCTACAGCACACCCCAAGATGCAAGGGGGAAACGGTGAAAAGAAATAGACAAGAGAAGAAGAATACAGTGAGAAGGGGAGCATGAGGAGCACAAGAAAGAATCGAATAACTCTTTCATTCAGAGTTACTCTATGTGTGAATCCCTATAAATATTGCATGGGAGCATCTAGACTATGGTGTCCAAGCTAGGGAGATAAATGGGAGGCTTAGAGGAGGAACTAGGTGTTGAGTGCTTACCAAGGAGGGTTGATAAACCACCTATTAGCAAAATCTCATACTCTTGAAAAGTTGAGCAAGACCCAACTTAATAAAAATTAGAAGCCCCGAGGAATCACTCCTCTAGACCATGGATCTAGCTCTGGGGTGGTCAGCTGCAAGAAAGACCAGACTGCAATTGGCCTATGGTTGGGTAGAGAGTTGCAATCCCACTCTCAATTTTCATCCATCTAGATATTAAGATAAGTAATATGCTTTGCAGGACTATGCTTCTAGAGGTAATGTGAACGTTACCTTAAAATGTTAGAAAGCACTGTGCATCCCTGCATGTGGCACTGTGATGGATTATGAATCATTGTCTTGATTGTGAAAGACTCGATGAGTTCCATAATGTTTAAATGCTCCTGAATGGTCACATAATTATATGTTTAGTTGATTATTGTTGTAAACAAATGTCATGGCTGATATGCCTGAATGCAATGTACTATAATGCAATGTGTTGTGAGTCGTTACTTCATTCAGGAAGGTTTGATAATTATTGTAATGTCGAGATTTCCTTGCATGGATCATCTATTATGCTCATGAATGGTTTATATATTAACATGCTCATGTTAATGGTTAATAAAACAATAGATTGGTTGTATGCTCATGTTCCTCTTAAGAACCTACGTGAATGCTTGAATGATCTAGGTAAAGGTTGAGGAGACCTGTGAATAAATCTAGGAAATTTCATTTATTTTCCTATAAGGACTGGTAGAATACGTGTAAATCTCGTGAGTCAAAGGTTAGAGGGTCGTAAAACCCCAAGTATGGGAGCCAATAGACCTTGTTGTTGATTTTTACATCGAAGGAGTAACAGGTAGACTAAGAAAGCCACTAAGCATAATGAGGTATTTGACGGGAAGCAATCTGATTACTTAACGTTTAGATTTATGTCACGGTTGCAAATTCCTAAAAGAGTTTTGTATTGCAGTGGTCTTACAATATGGGGAATCCTTTTGTTAGAGGATGATATTTTTATGTCACGATCATGGGTCCAAGGAAGGTCTTATGTCATATTGATGGGCCATGGTGTGAGGACATGGAGGGCCTGCAAACTGGACTCCACAATGGATGCCAAAAATTGATATAATAATAAAGAATTGAATTGCATGAGGAACCAAAACTCGAGTGGGATCTAGGCTAAGGCCAAGGTAGCAAAAGGACTTGGAGATAGAGAGGATGTGACACACAAGTAGCATGACATGTGGCAAGTGACAAAGACCTTATCGGAGGGCCAAGTGGTATGATTTTAAGTGACACATGGAATCCTTGAAGGGGGGCTACGTGACGTCAGCAAAACATGAAAAATTAGTGATGTGGCATGGCTACCATATGATAGGGTGTAGAGGTAGGACCTAGCACGGTGATGTTGACAAGACACAAGTACATGGCGGAGGCCATGTTATCGCGGTTTTGGGGTCACAAGTATGGTGTACTACATAGTTTAGTCGTGATTGACAAGAGCTGGGAAGTAGGAAACAAGTGTGGCAAGAAACATGAAATATTATCGTTCATGTTGCCAAATTTGAATGGTTTTGCCACTCTGTAGCAGTCTCGAGAGGTGCAATACAAACATAATGTTGTCACTTGACATGAATAGTGATTGTCACGTTGTAGGAGTTCCATGTTGTGGCAGTAGTTAAATTAAACGAAGCCATGGATAACAAATTCGAGGAATGGGAAATATTTTTTGAAATCGACAAGAAAAGGGTTATCGTCACACCCTGGGGACCTTTTGTCGAGCAAGTGGTTCTCACGAAGAAGATCACATTTAATAGATTCTAGAGAGATTACGTTTAGTGCTCCTCTTAAATCCTAGATGGGTGGTGCTCTCGACTAGTTGGGACCAAGTCAGGCCAGAGGTTCAAGAGTCTGGTACTTCGAGGATCTGAAGCTTTGGATTAGTGAAAATTCATAAATAAATAAATAAAAAGACAAATCCCAAACACAAATTCTTAATAAAACACACTAAGGGCCAAATCTGTAGACCTATTTAGTTGAGTGACGTGGCAGTTGCCATATGGGTAGAGCTAAGGATGCATTGATGCTAAGAGGTGATTTTTCACCATGTGAGTGCCACATGGTAGGTCTTTGCCTATGTGGTAGGGATTAAATGGTGGAGTTTTAAATGGTCGTATATTTTGATATGGTTATCAGGTTTCGATAAAATTTATATCATCGAAGAGCTCTCATCAAGTTGAGCGTGATGGTAATATCCAATGTTAATTTTTCTAACCTTGGGAAAAATAGGATTTTGGGGACCCAATTTTAAAAACGAGACCATGGAGATCTAGTTAGCTTGATGTAACACCTGCCACTGACCGAGAATAATCCAAGGGGGTGCGAGGGTGTGTTACAGAAGCTAACAAAGGGGGATAGGGAAGTTTTCTATCTTTTTTGAAATTAATGTTATAACCCTTAATGTTCAACTTGAACTACCTAACTACCTAACAATTATTAGAGAGATGGAGGAGGATGTACCAGACTACCCCAAGAATGTGCTATGTACCATGAAATAAGTATTAGTTGACTCCACATCTCAGTGAGGGACCCTGGAGCTCTCACGCAAAAGGCAACTCTCAAGAGAAAGAAGAAATCCTAGCCATTGGGGAGACAATGTGTGTGTGTGAACCTTGAACCCATTTCATGCTACATAGCAGTAGTGACTTGTGAAATCGACAACTAGTAGCCCAACATTTGGATATTGAACTACTAGGGAGATAGAGCAATCCCCTCGGTCATAACAATCCTATGAGGGATTCCACGTTTAAAATGTGTTAGATATGGAAACCACAAAGGAAGCCCTTAGATTGAGTGAGGTAAATTAATAGGAACTTGGTTATTTGATTATAATATGCACAAGAAGAAGTGAAGACAAGGAGAATCACTGAGGTAATATAGGAAGTGGTGAAGTGGTTCCATTTTCAGTGATGCAGGCCTTAGTGGCCATATTTGGTTGTATGATGAGCCCAGACTCCGTGCTTAAGAGTTATCAATCTTAGTTCCTACAAGTGATGAATGAGAGTGGGCTTCATCCTTACACCACTAGTGCCTTTAAAGATGTTTCCCTTGGTGTGTTTGTTGTGTAGAGGAGTTGAGAAACTACCTATAGTAATCAGGCATAACTTTGAGCCTAGTCTGATATGAAAGGAACTGATGAGTTAATTTGATGAAGGAGAATGGACTTCATGACTTCACCCTATATTGTTGAGTAGAACTTCCCTCATGGCTTCTTGGTCTGGCTCGAGGGTGGCTAACTACAAGAGATATTCCAGTGTAGCTGAGCCTATGGTGGGGTGGAATGTGGCTCGCCCTTCTCCAGTTGCAGAAAGCATATGATCTTAATCATAAAAGTAATTTCATGGACTTCATCTTTGTAATGTAAACCATGTTAACGAGAAAAAGCTTATCACTGTTGAAATGTATTTTGTTTATGTGATTGTAAACTTAATGGGAAATATGGTCTATATAATGTCTATCTATGATGTGGAGCAATAGATCAGACTAAAATGGCTACATAACACTCATGTTCCCCATATTAAATGGCACCTTAAGCATGGGATTGAAGGACCTTTAGTCCTATTCATGGTTAATATCCATGTTTTGTTTTTAGATAGACTAGAGAAGCTCTAGGCCAACATATGTGATAAGAGGGTCTTGTGAATAATGTGGATGTCAGAGGCATGGACATGAGCTTTGATTTCAAAAGGGGAGACTTAAGGGAAAGAGTCTTCTCAAAACATTTCATTGAAAACATGAAAGAGTTCACTAAATAACTTTGGAGTTGTTAGAGGCTAGAAAAAACGTTTAAAACAACCATAATGTGCAGTGGTTTGGGTTGCTAAACAATTGTGAGGTCCCTAGCCTGAGAGAGAGGAAAATCGAGGTTGATTATTGTTTTTTTACCAAAGAGAAATTTGGGGACGGAGTCCTTTACACAACATTCTATGAGAATTTGGGGCTTAGAGGCCTTAACCTTAGCCCTTGGTCAGATGGATGAAACAAGGCTTGTGACCCAGAGCTAGTCGAAAGGGGGCTTATCAAAATATTGGGCCACTAGAGGTTTTAACACTTTGAGTGGTTGTATCTACCCCATTGCATTGAATAGTAATATATGGACAACTCTCTATTACGTAATACCATAAAAGGGTCAATAAACACTTTACATTGGCAATTAATACATTAGAAGAATGGAAGAAATGATGTTTAGTGAAACTTTGATATGACACAGTTCTCGCATAACAGACCAACACTAGATGACAAACATTTATGGTAACTAGGCATGTTAATTGATGGCACCAAGGCCTTGGAGTCTTAGAGTAAGAGGGTACCAGAGTACTAGAATCATTAATGAGTTATGTCACAATGATGTCACCCATGATGACGTTTTAGATGTTAGATTGATGCCATGTGTCACCTCTAGCTGAAATTTTTGGTTTGATAGCTATGCATTTATGAGTGACACGTTGCACACATAAGAAATTCCATGTGGTAGAGGACAAGTTAGTATACGCGACATGTTGGACTGTGATTGGGTGTCGGAGGAATGAGGTGGTAGGATAAGATGCCATATTGGCAGTTCGTTGGGGTTGCACTTTAGAAAACTACCAATATATGGATATCTCGGTATACACATTAGTAGTGCCACATGTTAGGCACAACAACCCTTACCATGTGTTGCATGTCAATTAGGGGTCAAACGGGGTGGGGGGTGGGGGGGGCAACATGCTGAGTTGTCCCATTGAGCCATTAAAATATCGAAAATTTTAAAGACTGATAGTGTATAAAGTCTACCAATATTGGCATATCATCTTATCGGCGTATCAACACCTTGAAGGGGTATAGTAGTTGCATACCACCATATCAACATATTGAGTGACCATTGTATCGACATATTGGGACACCAAAGGTTTGGGCATTACAATATTTATGTAAAATCCTAATGTGTTAGGGCTCCAATACAATGATCAGGCAATGAATGTTGACCGATGCAGGTGTGTCACATGGCAAAGGGTTGCCATGTATTAACCAGGTGGGTTGTACGAATGATGATGTGGCCATAAAAGGGGTAAATATTCAAATGTGCATAACTTTGTTCCCGGATGTCATAATGAGATGAAATCTATATCGTTAGAAAGCTCTCGAGGAGTAGAAGATAATGGTAGTATTGAAATTATGATTTGAGGTGATGGAAGAAAGAGAAAATTTAATTTCCCCATCTTCATAATAAACCTTGAAGGTTGGGTCTGGATACCCCACCTCCTTAATAAAGGTTTAAGGGATAGGTATGTTAAAACGTGGGGTTGAGACCAAGGTGAGGGCTAGTGAGTAGGGACAAGGAATGATAGAAGAGAAAATCTTAGGGAAACTTAAAGAGTGAGGACAAAAGAAAGAACAAGGGGAATTGAGAGTGGGCGAGGAGAATTCAAACGAAGATGAACTTAAGAGGAGCATAAAAAGCAGAGTCAATGAGAAAGCAAACTAAGCCTTGGAAAGAAGAGACCATCCTAAAAGGAAATAACTAGACCAAGCCCACATAGAGGGCAGTGGTAGTAATTTTACTTCCTTGACATGCCTTGTTTATGATAAACACATAATGTGGGGGTTGAGGGCCATAAGTGGTCGTAAATCCTTGCGATGTTGAAACATGTACTAGAATTCAGCCTCATTTGTGTGCAAGATTGCACATGTGCATCAATCTATAGTCCACTTATCTAAACAATTAGTGAAATACATGGGAAGAGGGAGGAGAGATGTGCCCAAAGGCAATGCCTATAGACCACCATTAACCATAAATAACATTGTACTAATAACCATGTTGAATCACATTAAACTTAGTTTATCATCGTAACCTTCATTCAAGATTGTCCAATGTGTCGTCACCGTGTTCAATGGTGAAATGTGATGGAAAATTAATAACTTGGTGGGTGTTGTGCTACGTCTCCCTCCACTAAAATTTGGTTGGATGATGACCATGCACTCTCCACCTGGCTCCTTGTTGACACCTCATGAAAAAATAATTTAGCTAAATATTAAAATCCACATTATGTGTTATCTCAGGTGGTTGGGTAGAATGGTTGTTATCTACCCCACCGAGGTTCAAGTCCCTGCAAGTGACATGATAATGAGAAATATTGATGTAATTGTTACATGCCTATGAATATTGTTGTATTGACCCTCACTCCTGCCCTCAAACTCGAAAAGAGTATAATTTCCTTAAAAGAATGTGTGTGTGTGTGTGTGTGTGTGTTACATTTTTCATATGCACTTTCATGCATTCAAAAATTGGCTATCAAAAGTAAACCAACCATCCATCATGATAAGTCTACAGTTTAATAGTCTTAGGTCCAAATGCCAGCATAAATTATACATCCCAAGAGCAAAATAAATAGTTTATATCAGTCTAAAATATCAACAAAAATATGGTCTGCCATAGGAAGTGCCTTCATCGCAATGTAACTATCAGAGTGATGATGATAAACAAAAAAGAGAATTATGCTTGAATCTGATCCATATCCAAGCCTTCTATAAAAGGCCTATGGAAAAATTGTAATGTGCCGCTCCCACATTTATCCGCTTTTACAAGCTCTCCTAGGTAAACATGAGTTGAGTATCACTGTGATATGTCCCGACCTCCATTTTCCAGTTATGAAAGTGGGGTCGACTAACTGACAAATTACAATCATCCCTCGGGGACTGCAAACCACACAGGAGCTTGCAAACCACCCCAAGTGGTCAATCTCTGAGCTAGAACTCTTTTTCACTGACTTTACCTCCCAACCACACCCTTATCACATTGTGTATGCAGTTACGAGGCTCCAACCGCACCCACAAGCCTGCTTGCGTGCGATTGTGACCAAAAATCCCCAATTTAATGCATGTGGTTGCGAGATCTATGCAATTTTTTCAGGAAAGCCTCTAGAACACTGCCCAAAATGGCCTGTAACTTTCTTGAATCATAAATAACACAATGACAAGGCTAACCATTCAAAACTTGAACAAGATCTTGACCAGAATAGGCCTAGTACACAAATATGCATTTCGTCAAACATATGGTAAACATATAAGCTATAGGTCCTGAATGCATATATGATCATAAACCTATGTACTTCATTTGGCAATCACCAAGAAGGCTCAATGCCCTCTTAAGCTAGTTGCAACAACACTTTTTATCCCATGTATTCATTAACCATTCAATAAACTCTCAAATTATGAATGAAAGGCATAATTAGAGCACATCATAGAACCATGCTTATAACCATAATAGAAACCATGACAAATCAGACATAAAATCCACCTAATAGCAAGTACAAGTGCTCATAGTTCACAATAGGAAAATAACTCTTATTAACTTATGTAAAAGCCAACCATGTTAGGGACTTCCACATACCACCCAACCATAGATTGGGTTGAACCAAAACTTTCTTTCATCCAATCACCCCTGTGCCATATTCCAACATGAATGTGGGATCTCATGGGATAAGGACATAACCAAACAGGGAATCCAAAGGTTAAACCACCTCCACCCTCAATCTATCGTGATCTCACCTAAACATGTCCTGAGATCACAACGCCAAACCAAGCTTGGATGCCTCAGAGTTCCTTCACCATACCTTGAGGAATTTTCCTGTCTCCACCCACTTATCAAGGGCTTCCCAAAGAAAACCATCTCCACTCCCAACACTTGGGATTTTCCTAAGACCGCCTCACTTGGTTCCAAAACCTTCTGGCAATCCAAAGCTCAACCAAGAATGAATCCCATCACACCATGGCTATCCAAGAAATGGTAATGCAAGGTTGAAACCACTGTCAAACCAAGCAAAACCCATTTTAGTGACAACAAATGAACCAAATAGTCAAATGTGTGTGTCATGCATTCACATCCCATCAAGGAAATCACATATGCAGCCTGTTACCTGCAAAACCTTCCTGTTGAAGTTGCTTATCCAACCTTCCCCTTGCACTCCTTTGTTTTTCCTTTGCTTGTTTGCTTATTCTCCCTCTCTCTCTCTGAAACTGATCCAAAGAAAAAACTGACCAAAAAGCTATGAACTATTTCTCTAAAGCCTTTTTATCATTGATGTCTCCATTTTCCTTCATTGTCCTCTAATTTCCCTTGCATGAAAATTTGTGTCTCTTCACCTTCCTTTTCTCCTATTTTCTTGTATTTATTGAACTAATTGTCTTTGTCAATTTCCATAGCCATAAATAAACCATAAGTGATGCCCACTAAATTGTTTTCCCAACATTCAGCTTGGAATACATGTCTCGTGACCTTGGTCTTATTTTTCCTTTATTATCCTTTATTACATGAAAATTTAACTTGAGGTTGTTGCAAAAACGCAAAGTATTCTGCTACATTTTTCTCAAAGATCTTCCACGTGCCCCATACTTGTTGCACCCCCACTTTGGAAAGGTTGTCTACCAAAAAATTCCTTTCCCTAAAAATGTGTGAACATGAAACATAGTCAAAATTGCCTTTCAATCGAATAACTTCTTCCAACAAAGGAATGAGAGTATGAACATGACATCAAGTTGTATCATTAAACCAGTTAACAACAAAAAAGAATCACCAAAAATAAAGAGAGTTGCTTGCATTCTTTTTCAAGAGCAAAAAGTAATAGAAGTTTAAGACTGTATAATTAAGAAAAATTCTTTGAGCCTCACCCCAATCCACTTTGCATTTTGAAATAACGAGAATCCTATAAAGAGAATACAGTTGCACCCCACATTCACCATTTACTTGTGACGCCCCATCAAAATATACCCATAAACAAAGTTTGTGCACCTCTTCAGAGATCACATTCCTTTTTTATGATTTTCAAATATTTATAAAATGAAATTGAAATTGAAAATGATCTTGGAGTTAACTACCGCCCTATCATGTAAAATAACCAATATATATATAAACTAATATTA
>APFE031435499.1:0-10868 GCA_000404065.3 Pinus taeda
TATTTTAATAAAAATGAATGTTAGATAAGATAAAAAAAAATTATTCTAAACAATAAAACTCATACAAAATTAAAAATAATAATAAAAGTAAATGGATGAATAAATAAAAATATAAAAATATAAGTTAGACTAAAAGAATGAATCAATCAGAAGGGAGGTGCTAACAAAAATATAGGAAGATAAGGCAAGGATCCAACACTTGCTAATACTTTGACCATCGTCTTTATTCAGGTTGTTAGGTCTCCTTTCAATTTAAAATGCCTCCCTAAATTTTTAGAGATGAAAAAGATCAATCCTTGCAGTTACCTTGGCTTCTTCAATGTAGATATGATGCTTTGTCTTTTTTATATGTTCTGCCAAAGAAGAGAAGTGGGACATTCCATGTTTGGTATCAGCCGTGTGCTCATGTATTCTTTGATTAATCAAGTGACCAGTTTCACCAATGTATGGAGTTCCATAGGAGAATGAGAATACATAAACACCTTTCCCGTCTTTGAGGTTCACATGATCCTTCATTGATCTTAGGGAGCTTCAAATTGTGTTTAGGGGCCTAAATGTTGAAATAACCTTATACTTCTTCAAGATCTTAGCAATCTTGTCCATGGTTCTTTGGATAAACAGAAGATGTACCCTAAAAAACTAATCTCTAAGATATTTTTTGATCCTGGGACCTTTTTCAGCGTTAAGGAAGTCTCTAAGGCATTAGCGCCTACTGTAACAATTCTCATTGAAAACATTAAAGAGATGGGTTTTCTCATCGTTGTGGTGGATTTTATCAGAAACTCGAAATGCGTGAGTGGCTAAGGTGTTGGGAACACCTAGATTTTTAGAATGGAAATGATAATAATTAGCATGAATATATTGTTTAGTGTGAGTTTTCTTTCTAAAAACATGGTGGGAGAAAGAACCATCATCTCTTTATGAAATAAGAAGATCAAGGAATAGAAGGTTGCCATCAATTTCACATTCCATAGTAAATTTATTGTATTAGATTGATTGTTTATATACTAGAAAAATACCAACTTATCCTTACCATGAGACCAGATGATGTAAGTGTCATCCAAAAATCTTTTCCAAAGTTTAGATTGGAATAGATAAAAGGACAAGGCCTTAGATTCAAATTCTTCCATGAAAAAAATAGCCACCACTAGGGAAAGGGGGAAACCCATGGCGATGCCACAAGTTTGTTCAAAAAATTCCCCTTTAAAACTGAAGAAAGTAGAAATAAGATAAATTTCAACTAAATAAGTTGTATCTAAATCTATAATGTGCTTGATAAATTCAATGTCTTTTTAATAAGGATGTTAGTGTATAAGATGACCACATCAAAACTCATTAAATTATCCTCTATATCCAACCTTATACCCTTTAGTTTGTTGACGAACCATAACAAATCTTTAACAAAAAATTTAGTCTGGCCAACAAGAAGCTTAAATTATTAGATAAAAACTTAACAACAATATAGATACATTTAATTGCTGTGTGTGATTTTTTAGAATAATATTTATAATTTTCCCCACAAAATATTACATGATTATATATGGTTTCAATTCCAACCGAATAAAAGAATTCAGAACATAATAAATTTGACCTCAATAAATGAATCAAATATATACAAAAACACATCACCAAATGCAATCAATCTCCACTTCAATGCACAATAAATTTCAATTGAAAGATAAATTTAATCCATTAAATTTGATTTGCATAAAATTATAGATTATTACTCATGAATGAATGCTCGCAGCACGAGAAATATATTTGTTTAATAATTAATTTATAATGATTTCAATTTCTAGTTTAATATTACAATAATAAATTTTAATGGTGGAAAATATGCTCAATTCATAGTATATATGAAATGATTCCATTAATATTTACAATTAGTTGATGAAATTTGGTAGAATTATGAATTTTATTCCAAAATTATGAATCACATTAATTTTTCTTTATAAAATTCATTGCTAAGGAGTGCTAAATAATTTTATTTTATTATTTTAATTATTTCATGTTTAGGATGTTGGTAGATATTTAAATTAACAATTATTTAAATTTTAATTAAGTTGAAATTTTTTAATTTATTATGGTTAATAAATCTATACAATTTCTTTTGCTAAAGAAAAAATCATAATTTTGTAGACAAAAGAAATATATATAGGAGAGTCTGATATAAAATTCATTGGAGAGAAAAGGAAATATTCTTCTAAAATATCGAATATTACTTATATGTTGAAGTAAAATAGACAACCCCTTGTTTACCATAGAGGAGAGCTATAAGCTCTATGTGGAGATCTATACATAAAAAATGATGTTATGTCCATAATTTGGTCAAACTATAAATAGAGTATAATTATGTTCGCATAAGTCTAAAATTTCAATAGGTTGTGCTAAAGCAATAGTTAACATAAATAGGTATTAAATACAACATTTTAGAATTAGAGAAGGAAAGGTAAAAAATGGTGTTACTTTTCCATTGTTTTATGCTATTACAATCAGTTTAGCCTAATTCTTATCTTCAATTAGCAATCTCTCAAAGCAATTTAATCTTCCAATAATCAATAGAAATTGTAGATAGAATAGTAAATGCAATAGACAGTAGAAGACAATCAAGAGCAATAACAAGAGACACCTGGATTAGTTAAAGACCAGGTAAAAACCCCGCTAGGGGGAAAACCCTTTCAAGTTCTTATTCTTATTGAATTGTCATAACGTGTTCATCAAAGAAATAGTACAATGTTTCAATTCACGAATCAAAAATCAAAGACTGTCCAAAAAAACCAACCAATCAATATCCAAGAGCTGAGCCTAATAGACGAATCTAATCAAAGTCAAAATCTCCAAGTTTGTGTTCAATGGTAAAAGTCTATAGTCAACGATCAAAATATATCACAGGTCATAGTCACAAGGAGCTAGTGACCATCAGTGTAGTTGTAGCTCTCTAGCCGCAGGGAGCACCATATCAGCTAAGCGGTTGTAGCCGATATTTCATTGAACCAAACATATGGCTTTAGATTAATTCCTTCATCTTGCATGTGTGAACTCATAATGTTATACAAAATCTATGAATGCAGACAAAAGTGTCTTCTCTAGGCTTGGTGGACTGACCTAGAACAATAGAAAGAAAAGGTCACAATGGCTTCCTTAAAGTAATTGAATGATGGGATGAGGCCTACCTAGAATCTGTAGCAAGCTTTGCTCCTTCCTCGGCTTGTATGCTCCAACCCTAGCTCAGATCGCTATAATTAGAACTAACACAATTAGACAAGACAAGCTAAATATCTATGACATACATGTATCATAATCCAATCACTCCATTCAATAGATCAACATGGTATTGAAATACATGAAATTATAACAGCATATATAGGAAAACAATCTTCTCTTTATATTAATAGAAATGGAGAGAGTTACAACCAAAAATAGGAGTTGATCTTGTAGAAGAGCTCCCCAAGTTGACTAGTCCTTTCCTTGCCACAAAATATGCCTTTATGTCACCCTAATGCATGGAATAATGACTCTTAAGGAAACCGCATGAGGGTAGAATCAATCTCAAAAATCCAACCCCTTGCCCATGGATGGTTGTAAATATATAGATGAGGGAGGTAGTTCATGAATTCTTGTCCATTTACCAATCTAGGATTGAGATCCAAAAGTAATGGGAGGATGAGCTCAAGGGATAAGATGGTGATTTCTCCAAGGTGGAACCAAATAATATTTGAATGTTTATCCAGGGTAAATGGTTGAAACAACCTTAAGACGATTATGGAAGAGGAATCTTTGGGTTTCTTTTTATTTTTCCTGAATTCTAGGATCATCGTACCCCCAAGACTGAGCAACCTGTTGGTGATCAATGTAGGTGAAGTGAGGGTCAACTAGGCAGGCGATGCTAGTCCTTAAAGGGCCAATGTGCGTTGGGCATTAAGAGATTGGGAATTAAACATTCAAGAAAAGAAACTTAGGCATTTAGCATAGTTATGCTGAGGGATTTGTGTAGGGATTATCACAATATGTTGAAGGATATGAATTAATCCCGGTTGAAGGCCTATTGACCAGATGCGACAAAATGGCCTATAACACACACCTTGCATTTTTTGGGCCCATACAAACCATTCTAAGACCTGTACAAACCAATCCAAATAGGAGAGAGAGAAGAAGATGCTTGATGTGATTTCCAAATAAGGTTGACTTGACTTGTAATCATATGCTTCCACGGGGTGCCCAATTTCTCTTTAAACTTGACCTATACATTTGTGCACATTTGGGTTTTCACCTTATAACTACATTTTTCCTTACGAACTAAATTCTTCGATGGGATATGAGGGGATTTCTTAATGAGGAAGGTTGTTCAAAGGAGGGAATTTGTCCCTGAGTTGCCAAATTAACAATTTTCTATTGTAACAACCCCATGATGATTCCTATGCTATTTGTATACATATTTCTACTAGGTTAGTGAGCCAAGTTGTGTTGAGTGTTAGATTAGGAGAACTCCTCAAATTAATTGTGTGTTTTCATTAAGGATGATCATAGATATATACATGGAGGGAGATACTCTTGGGATTCATCTCCTAGTGTATCTTTATATTCCAATTCTCTTTATTTTCTATTTACACTATTTTACATTGATTACCTAATCCCAAAGATTTGTTGTCAACATTCCCCCCTTAATATGAGGGTATGTTGGTGAGTCCAAGCATCATTCTTAATCTTTAGAAATTTTCTCTTCTATGTGCTTTGGTGAAGATGTCTACAATCTGCTCATTTGTGGAACAATGGTGCAGGCGAATTGTATTGGCCTCAACATGATGTTGAATCAGATGCTATTTTGTACTGATATGCTTTGTTCGATCATGGAGCTTTGGGTTCTTATTCAAGTTTATCGTAGAAGTGTTGTCAATCAGGAGAGGAGTTGAATTCACTTGTTTCTCCTACAAATATTCCAGCATTTTCTTGGCCCACACAATTTCCTTTGTTACTTTAGCTGCTGCCACATATTCTTCCTTAGTTTTGGAATCTGTTGGAACTGATTGTTTGTGTGACCTCCAGGAGCCAGTTCCTGATCTAAGACTCATAGCATAACCTGAAGTAGATACCCCAGTTTATTTATCTCCACCGAAATATGAATCAAAGTATCTAGTCAACCTAAATTTTCCCGCTTGTGTATGCTTAAGTCCAAAGTATTGAGTTCACTCCAAGTACTTTAGAACTCTTTTTGCAGCAGACCAATGTCCCTCAAAAGGCTTTTTCATAAACTTTGAGAGGATTCCAACAACAAATGAAATGCCTGGTTTGGTAGTAGTCAGGTAGTTGAGACTTCTTGCAAGTTGTATTTACTTTGTTGTATCCTCAAATATGTTTCCTTCAATGTCTTTAAGTTATGTTCCATTGGAGTGGTCAAAGGATTGCACTCAGCCATGTCAAACTTATTCAGCTAATCTCCAATTTACTTCTTCTAAGAGAGGAATATAAACTTCGGATGTTGAGTTACTTCAATACCAAGATAGTAGTGAACATACCCCAAGTTTGTCATTTCATAACCTTTCCTAAATTCCTTCTTTATGGATGCAATAGAGATCTCATTATTCCTTTTCATCATAAGATCATCTACACATGCCACAAGATATACAATTGTTTTACCAACTTCCTTGACAAACAAAGTTGTATCATCAAAATCATAATGTTTGAAGTTGAGTTTCATAAGATGCTCAATTAACTTCTCATACGAGGATTGTGGCACTTGCTTGAGGCCATACAAGGCTTTTACAATCTTGCATACTTTATGCTATTGACCCTTCACAACAAATCCTTCTGGCTGGGACATAAAACCATTCTCTTTTATCTCTCCTTTCAAGATAGCAGTTTTTACATCCATTTGATGGAATTTACAACCGTTATGTGCTGCCAAGGAAAGAGGTGTTCATATGGTAGCCCATTTTATTGTGGGGAAAAAATTCTCCTCATAGTCAACCACTTCCTTCTCTACAAAACCTTTTGCTACAAGCTTGAATTTTTTCTTGTCAAGTGAGCTATCAAATTTATACTTGTTCTTGTCGAGCCAATTGCAGCCTATTGGTTTGGTTCCCAATGGAGGATCAACCAACTTCCAGGTGCCATTCTTTATCAATTCATCATACTCGTTTTGCATCGCTTATCTCAATTCATCATTAGAAGCAACTTCTTTGAAGGAAGTTGGTTGAAAATTTGTAGAAAAATTCAGTTCACAATCATAATAAACATCCATATCAACAGGTGAATCAAAATCATCTACATCACCTCCATTATGTCTAGTTGAGATTCTTATTCCTGTCTTTCCAACCTAATCAAGATGAACAATTTCAAGTTTCTTTTTGAGCCTTTGTGAGATGGTCCAAGTTTCTCAGTTGACTAAGTTGGGGTTGACTTAAGATTTAGCCTCCCAATTCTATCAATCACATCACTCAAACTGTCATCTGGATTAAAGGTTAGAGCTTCATGTGGGGGAGAAAGTGTTTCAGAAGAATATTCCAAAAATTGACCCAGTATGGGAATCCCCCATTCAAGATGTGGAATCTCATTATCAAATTCTTGAAAAGGCTTTGCATGTATGAATCTGTCCAAGTGATGAAGCTACCACTCAATGAAATTGTCAACCTTGGAAGATTCAAGAAAGATCACATCTATAGATACTACAAACTTCTTATTAACTTCATCATAGAGACGGTATGCTTTGGAGGTATTTGAATGCCCAAAGATGATACGTTTACGACTCCTTGAACTAAGTTTGTTTCTTTTTTCCTTAGGTATTAAGGCATAATAGGTGGAACCAAAGACCTTGAGATGCTTTAACGAAGGAATGTGGCCATACCACATTTCATAAGGGGTCTTGCTTCTAATATCATTAGATGGACACCTATTCTTTATATACACAGCACATAGAACTGCATCAACCCAAAACATCAATTTTACATTCTTGAAAATCATCATGGAATGTACCATATTTCAAATTGTCCTGTTTATTCTTTGAGCTACTTTATTTTGTTGGGGATTATAAGGAACATTTGTTTGATGTTTGATCCCATGTTGGCAAAGATAGTTTTCCAATTAATTTGAAGTGTATTATTTTGCATTACTAGTGCGAATAGAGCCAATATGAGATTGTGCATCATTTTCAATCCATGCATGAAAGTTCTTGAATGTTTGAAAAGCATCAGATATGTTCTTCAATAAATAAACCCAACACATTCTAGTGTAGTCATCAATAAATGTCATCATATATTTATTTCCATTTGCAGAAGGAACAGGCATTGGGCCACATAAATCTGAATGAATAAGTTCAATTTTTATTTGTGCTCTGGAAAGTGAATCATGAAAAGATTGTTTGTTGTGCTTTCCTAAGATACAAGCATCAAATTGCTTAAGTTTCCTAGGAATTGTAGGAAAAACAGTAAAACCATTTTCTTCAACATACAAAGGTTGTCATAATTCAAGCGTCCAAATCTAGTATGACATAAAAGACTTGATGGAAATGTACCTTCATCATAGTGAGAAGTGTATGAAAATTTTTGTGCATGAGCAAAGGTACCTTGCAGCTTTAGAAGTATTTATTATTCTATCCCCATCTTGACAAGTGAGTGACCTGATGCTTTCTTGACCTCAACCTTGCCATCAAATATATGAATGAAGTTTCATTGCTAGCAGATTTGAACCAAATACAACAAGTTTCTCCTCATCCTTAGGAGATCTAAAACATCATGTAGAAGAAAGTCTGGAAGACCAGGAAGTTTGAGCCTGATGGCACCAGGCTCTGATGGCTTTATTTTTGACTTGTAAACAAAGTATACTGCTCCATAAACATTGTTATTAAATTCTTCAAAAAAATATCTCCTAAAATTCACGCGGCAAGTTGCTCCCGAATCAAGCAAAAAATCATCTTTCCATGAAGCAAGTGAAGCATTAAACAAGTCTTCAATTACTCCATTATTACAGTGTGTCAAAATATAGAGAGTGGATTTGGGTGCTTTACTTTTCCCTTTGTCAATAGTTTTACCTTTTCCTTCATTTATTTCTTTCTCAATTTAGTCCCAAGGAAACTTACATGTGGATGCATCATGTCTATCTCTATTGCATCGTATGCAGTTAAGATCAAAATTTTCTCTTTGGAACTGTCTACCCTACTGCCTCTAAAATTCCTTCTTCATCTTCCTCTTTGGCCACCTCTTCCTCTACATGAATATTGTGCATGATTCTTCTCTCTATGTTCAAGACACACAACTTCTTTAGAAGACTAAGGAGTTGTCTTCTTCCCAAAATCCTTCTCTCTCTCATCCAACTTCTTCTTAAGGGAGTCAAAGGTATTGTCCTCGAGGTTTCTAATTGCTTGCAATGACTCAAGATAATTTGACTAAGTGGGGTATAGTGCCTCTATGAGAGGAATGTCTATTTAAACACCATTGGTTTTTATATCATGCATCATTGATCTTACTTATGATGCTAAAGCAAGAGGGTCATTATTTTTTAATTCAAGTCTGAACAATTTAATCATCAATTGGACAACTTCAAGTTTAGAGTGTGATTCATATAATTCCTTCAACTTATTTAAGCCTTAAATATAATTTGACAATGGTGAAATATGGCGACTCACCTCTTCATTTATAGATGCTGCAATCAAGGTATTGGGGGGGGGGTATTAATTGTGGAGTTATATCATTGCAGAGTTATATTACAATTGTCGGAGGAGGAGGATATATGTAGGAATGGTAAGCGGTATATATTAAGAAAAAATTTAACATAACACCAAGCGGTATGGGGAGGAGGTGGTAGGGGTCGGGCGTTAACCAACGACAATACCACCAATCAACAGATGGTAGTGTGGGGAATTACAAGAAACAACGTAGTGGTGGCAGAGCGGTGGTATGGACCGGGCAGTGGAGCGGTGTTATATTATAATGTGGGTCAATGGTATGCAAGAGGGAGAAACCAGTGTGAGGAGTATATTATAGCAATGTGACGAGTGATGCCACAACACAGTAATGCCACAACAGAGAGCCACAGTGGGTGTTATTATTCAGAAGGAGATGTAATACCACTCAATGAAATACCATTCAAATTAATTTAATACCACCAATAACACAGTGAACGCAACATTCACCACAAAATATACCATATGCAACAAAATATGATTCAATGTGAGTTATACCACCAACAAAAAAAATACAATAACCGACTCACAGTAAAAAAAAATCGACATACCACATATCAAACATGGTCACGCCATTCGCGTGGAAATGTAATCAAGATTTGATGTTTATGGGTGAAGCAACAACCACAACACAACACCTCCAGGTAGTAACTTCGCCACACTTCTGCTGTGCCACACTTCTGCACCTCGAGGCAACATCTCTTGGAAGCATCTCCATGCAGCAACTCATTAACTGTTGGAACAAAGGGACCCCTCACATGATAGTTAGATAGAATGAAAAGGGACAAAGGATAATGGAAGAGATTAGCATATATGAAAGACTACAAAAAAATGGTAGAAGGTAGTTAGAAGGACAGAAAGATAGCCAAAAATAGAGGCTGGGACCTATGCTCGGATACCATGTTAGGCCAAGAGGCAACTACTCAAATGAATTGTGTGTTTTTATTAAGGTTGATAATAGATATATACATAGAGGGAGAGACTCTTGGGCTTCATCTCCCAATGTATTTTCATATTCCAATTCTCCTTATTTTCTATTTACACTATTTTACATGGATTACCTAATCCCAAAGATTAGGTGTCAACATTGAGCCTTCCTACCCATCTATATATTCTTTTGGGGCATGTGTGCTTATGTTTATATTTTTTGAGGAATATTAGCTATGTGATTAAGGCCAACGTGCCTAACAATGAAATATGTAAACCACACTCATGTTAATAAATAAACCGCTACTATAAATTGACTCAAACAGAAGATATGGGGATCTAAGATTCCACAAGAAGGAAACGTAAGTAGATGGAACCATGGAATGGTACCTAAGCCTTGAAAATAATATGATACTCCAAAATTAACTTATGAACATAATCCAAATTTATGAAGACATGATATAATACTAAATTAAAAAAGAGAGGGGGAAGTGATATGTGTGAGTTCCTAAGTTGTGAGGATGAGTTCCTCATGTGACACTTTGGAAAAATATCACATGCATACAAATCTTTTTTTCTCATCATTCTCTCATTCATTTCTTTACCATTCAATCATCATTTCTCTCATTAGAGTTGGTACTTGGTATAATACTTATTTGGTATTATATGTATGACTGTAGTAGTCTTCATAACATTGTAATATTCCCATAAGTCAATTTTGAAATATAATTGATGAGGAGATCAAATTTTCACTCAAAAATGAAAGTTCCCATAACTTCTTGAAATCAATGCCAAATCGAAGAGCTTGTCTATTTAAATCCAACACAACTTCAATCACTCAAAAACGATATCTTATGCTCTCGATATCACTATAGGTTTTAACCCTATATAGAGATTACCTACATACGAATTCTAAAACATAGAAAATAAACAATGCGAGAGCATAACACATAAAACACATATACACATAGATTTTCCCGTGGATCCCAAAATCAGGACTACTAGCTTTATTTTTCATTATGTTCCTTTCAATGTTACAATACATATTTATACATGCCGGAGCATCCAATACCATGGACCAAAAACCATCGTGTCCAATACCATGGACCGAAAACCATCGTGTCCAAAACACATGTGCAAAAATCATACACAAAACCATAGGTGGGTCCGCCCAACCTAACATAGGGTCCAAAACCAAAATTTTCTGCGGCACTGCCCTTGACCCCATAAAGTGGGGTTACGGGGACACCTCAAACCCCATGTGAAC
>APFE031435499.1:11069-70934 GCA_000404065.3 Pinus taeda
ACACTACACAATCAACACATGGAAAGGGGTCTCCGCCCCCCCTCTAACCCTCTAGTTAACTACGTGGGCTAGTCATGGAAATAATATAACATAACCCAACAATCATGTTTTGAACATTTTCCCAAATAAGTAAAAAATTGTAGATTAGTTGCAGGTACATTGACTATGCAGTATGTACACTAACTAGGCAAGGTGATTGGGTAGGTTGACTATGCAATGTGGGCCAATGGTAAGCTGCCACTTGTCTTCTCCATATTGGTTCGAATTGTGTTTTTATTGGTTGAAGTGGCCCTTTAAATGGGTGCCACGTGGCCCAATGGGAGGCCGCCATGTGGAATTCTGGTATTGGTCAAAATTTTCTTTATTGGCCAAACAAGCCTCCGAGGCTATCGAATTCATGACTACCCAACTGATAAAACAACGCCTTACCTCAACACCATGGGTAGTTCTTATTATTCAAAGACACTTAATGGTATATAAAGTTTCAAGGTTTACGTTTTGGGGTAAGGTCCAGGGATAAGCCCCTAGCCCCAATCTGATGACACCCATGTAACCACAAGCACCAATATTGGAGGGCCCAGGGCTTAGTCCCGACCTAAGGTCATGGTACAACCATATAACCATAGCAACGGTGGTAGGAAGCTTCAGAAAGGGGGCTTGGGACAAGGCACAAGGTTGAGGTCCCATGGCCCAGCACAGAACCAAGCTCCAATGACATAATAGCGTGATAGATGAAAGGGGCTAGACTTAGGCTCAAGTAAAGGCTCCATGACTACCAATGTGACCTAGTGCCAAAAGATACAGGGCCCAGTGGGAAGGGCGGGTTGTTAGCCCGACGCTCGGTCCTGTGGTGCCAATATGACCTCATCCCCATGTTAAGGGGCTTAACCAACTGGGGTGGGCATTAAGGGCTCGCCCTTGGTCCTATGTGGCCATATGGCCATCTTTTTCACTCCCAAGAGATTAGAGGATAATTTAATGGCCCAACAAATTCCACCTACGAAGGGTGATTTTTCCGCTCAATTAGTGATTTTCAAGGAGGAATTGTAAGATCATCAGCCACAAGGGAGAAATTGTAGGATGGTTAATAGTCAAGTTCATGGGAGAGCTTGGTAGCTCATAACGTATTTAGTTTTTCACCAATTTGAGATCAGAAAGAGGCTACCTGGAGGTTTCTGGCTGCTCTGAATCCATTGGTGGCCTCTTTTTTACATTTTGAGCACATCTAGATGACCTTTTTACATGTTGGAGGCTAAGAGGTGTATGGATTAAGAAAATTCTGGTAGCATTTCCTGAGGGTGTCAAGCATGAACAAGACCTTGTAGGGGTTTCTTCACCTTCAAAATTCATTTGCAGTAATTGATACTTGCAGGGTTAAGATCTTGGTCATTTTTATCTCTATGTCAAGATGAGTGAAACTTGGATTATGTCCTTCTTTTTGCATTTATTCTCTTTTTATATGAGGTCCAAGATCCTTAAAGAAGACTCTTTGTATTGTTCTAGTTTAATGGTGATTGTAGGTCATCATGTTGTTTTTATGTGAGATTTATCTGCACGAGAAAACTTCCTCGAAGGGGACATAGACACATAGTCAACAACATACTTTACGTACTTCATTTTTACACTAAAATATGAGTGGTCTAGTCATGTTGACGGACCTGAAGATTTAGCCCAAGAGGGGTGAACTATGTCATCAAACCTTGTGTTGCTCTTCTCTATCCCTACATGAATAATATGTGTTATGTTCATTATGATTAACTTTCACATGAGAACTAATCCATGCTCGAAGGGACATTAAAAAAAAATGTTGCTTATGAAGACCCATTTTCATCTTTGCAAAGAATCAACACGATCCTAGTTCTTGTTTCATTTTATTTTAGAAAGAGAGGCATAAATCACCTATTCCACTTTCATATTAGTTTGGTATCACAACCAAAATTAACCAAGTTTCAAGATGGGCAGAAAAAAGAGTATCTAAGAGCGTGAAGAGAAAAATTTGGCTCTTTGTAAAGTGAACATCATTTTCACTATGTTCAACAAGTAGGTGTTTTCATTGATGTATGTATTGGCTTTTTATAAGTCCACATGTTCAAGGACTTTTTAGTGAATGTACAAAGCTTGTTGTTCAATTTTGTCTACAAATTGTCACATGTTCACTGATACAAGTATTCAGGATGAAACTTGTATAAATCAAATCTTTGTTTTCAAGAATGTATAAGATGATTGTGTTTGTAGGCAAGACCAATGTTTTCATTAAAATGTTTTGTAGCAATGTACTTTTCACGTACAAGCTTAGTTTGAGGATGCTAAAGCATATTCATTTTGCTTTTGAGTTCCAATATGGAATCAAGTTTGTATTAAAATATTTACTGCTTCAAGATGAATTTTTTCAGAGCCGAAAAAGGATGAGATTAAAGAGAATGTTTAGATTCCACTCATCCATATTTTGTTCTTGCAACAACAATAAGAATGTTTGCTCAATTCTTGACAAGACAGAAGGTCTTCGTGAGGATGATAAGTGAAGTGCCTTGATTGGGGCTTGAAGGGAACCAATTGAAAATTTTGTAGTTTGGGTTAAGTTTTTGGGTATCTTTTAGTTCCAACCTCTTTATATGAACTAAGGAAGTAGACTTTTGGAGTCAAAAAGTTCCTAGTGGGGAGGTGTGATCAAGTGATCAAATTTTCACTCAAAAATGAAAGTTCCCAGAACTTGTTGAAACTAGTGCCAAATCAAATAGCTTGCCAATCTGAATCCAACGTAACTTGAATTCCCGAAAATTGATATTGTATTCTCCTTATATCGTGTTCTGGTCATTTTCCCAAACAAGTAAAAAATTACAGATTGGTTGTAGGTATGCTGACTGTGCAGTCCATATGTTGACTCAACAAGGTGATTGGCCAAGATGACCGTGCAATGTGAGCCAATGGTAGGCTACCACTTGCGTTCTTTAGATTGGCTCAAATTTGTTGTGTTTTTATTGGTTAAAGTGGCGCTTTGAATGGGTGCCGCTTGGCCCAATGGGAGGCTTCCATGTGGCATCCTGGTATTGGTCAATTTTATATATAGCCCAAACGAAACTCTGGGGGAATCGAATTCGTGACCTCCCAACTCACAACACAACACCATGGGTAGTTATTATTATTAAATGCACTTAATGATATATAAAGTTTCAAGGTTTATGTTTTTGGGTTTGGGTCAGGGCTGAGCCCCTAGCTCTGGTCCAATGGCACCCATTTAACCATAGGTGTCATGACCAAAGGGCCCAAGGCTTAGCCCCGAGCCAAGGTCACAATGCAACCATATAACCACAACAACAATGGTAGGGAGCTTTGAAAAGGGGGTTTGGGACAAGGTAGCATGCCAAGGTCCCATGGCTCACCACAGAACTAAGCTCCAACGGCATAATAGTGTGGAAGATGAAAGGAGATACACTCAGGATTAGGGCAAGGTTCCATAACAACCAATGTGACTTGGTGCTAGCAAATACAGGGCGCAGTGGTAAGGGTGGGTTGTTAGGCTGACCCTTCATCCTGTGGTGCCAACGTGACCTTGTCCTAGTGTTAAGGGACTTAACCAATGGGGAAAGGTGTTAAGGCCCAACCCTAGGCCCTATGTTTCCATATGGCCATGATTTTTGCTCCCAAACCATTAGAGGACAATTTAATGGCCCAACAAATTGCACCTGCGGAGGGAAAATTTTTTGCTTAGTTAGCGATTTTCAGGGTAGAATTGTAGGATCATTAGCTACAAGGGAAAAATTGTAGGATGGTTAACAGTCAAGTTCATGGGAGAGCTTGGTCGCTCATAACGTTTTGCGTTTTACACCAATTTGAGCTCAAAAAGAGGCTACCTAGAGGTTTTTGGATGCTCTAAATCCATTGCTGACCTTTTTTGTTCTGTTTTGAGCACATCTAGATGGCCTTTTCGTGGCTTTGAGGCTAAGAGGTGTATGGATCAAGCAGAGTTTGGTAGCATTTCCTGAGGGTGTTGACCATGAAGAAGACCTTGTAGAGGTTTATTCAACTTTAGAATTCACTTGCAACAGGTGATACTTGCAACGTTCAGCTCTTGGGCATTTTTATCTCTATGTCAATATGAAGGAAGCTTGGATTA
This sequence comes from Pinus taeda, assembly GCA_000404065.3. Taxonomy (NCBI): domain Eukaryota; kingdom Viridiplantae; phylum Streptophyta; class Pinopsida; order Pinales; family Pinaceae; genus Pinus; species Pinus taeda. Next base: position 15,184 of record APFE031435499.1, read on the forward strand.
TGAGGTCTAGGGTCTTTTTAGAAGATTCTTTGTATTGTTGTAGTTTACATGGTGATTGTAGGTTGTCATGTTGTTTTTATGTGAGATTTCTCTCCATGAGAACATTCCCTTGAAGGGTAAATAGCCTCAGAGTCATCAATATACTTTATGTACTTCATTTTTACACTGCAATATTAGTGTTCTAGTCATGTTGACAGACCTGGAGATGTAGTCCAGGAGGGTTGAACTCCATTATAAAACCTTGAGTTGCTCTTCTCAATGCCTACATGCATTATATTTGTTATGTTCATTGTGATTAACTTGCACATTATAACTAATTCATGCTTGAGGGGACACTAAACAAACATGTTTCTTATGAAGACCCATTTTCATGCTTGTAAAGTGTCAACAAGGTCCTACTTTTTGTTTCATTTGATTTTGGAAAGAGAGGTAGAAATCACATATTCCACTTTCAAATCAATAATAATATCTTCATGACATAGGAACCATGTTATTGTTCCACCCACTTGTAGGTTTTAACCCCATACATAAATTACCTTTATACAAATTCTAAAACATAGAAAATAAACAATGCGAGAGCATAACACATAAAACACATATACACAAAGATTTTCCCCTAGATCCCAAAATTGGAACTACTAGCTTGATTTTTCATTATGTTCCTTTCAATGTTACAATACATATTTATACATGTCAAAGCATCCAATACCATGGATCAAAAACCATTGTGTCCAAAACCATGGATTGAAAACTATCACGTCCAAAACCATGTGCGAAAACCATGAAAAAAACCATAGGTAGGTCCACCCAACCTAATATGGGGTCCAAAATTTTATTTATGTGGGGCATTGCCTCATACCTCATAGATGGGGGCTACTCACCCCCCTCAAACCCCCTAGACAGGGGGCTGTTCCCCCCCCCCATGACCCCCCCACTGCACGATCGGCGCAACAAAGGGGCGGTTCTGACCCCCCTCTAACCCCTCGATTAACTACATAGGCTATTCATGGAAAGAATATAACACAACCCAACACCACTCACTTTTCCATTTTATGGATTGCTTAGTCCCCATCTCTCATGTTTGACTTCATCTGCAATAATGGTGTATTTTGATAACATTGGTGTGATTTGCATATTACATTATGAGGGTCATTGACCTTAATTGGATAGGAATATTATCCTCAAAATATATAAAGTTAGGCTTAGATTCCCCAAAATAATATATACACATGGGTGTGTAGGCCTGACATAACCTAGCTCGCCGATCTAATAGAAATATGTACAAATACAATGTTGGAGTCATCCTAGGGTTGTTGCATTCATCTGCCACTAATTTATGAATTATCTTTAGTGCATTAGATACATATGTACAATCAAAATATATGTGGTTATTCCAATCACATAGCCTCCTCTATCTCCCGTGTATTGTCCTCACAGATGTAATATCTCCATTATACATTTACCAAAAATTTGGCCTTGTTTTCAATTTCCTTAACTTTCAAGTCCAAGATGCACGTTGTTTTTAGCTAAAATTCCCCTTTAAGATCCACCTATATCATTTTTTAATTAATTAAATTCTTAGAATCATACACATACTTTTTCATTAAGTAAACATAAAACACATATTGAATATTTTTCACATATTGAATATTTTAAAGTTGGTTTTCCAAATAAATTCCTTAAACCATTATAATATGTCCCAAGTTCAAAGATCTTATGCATGATTTAATGTCTCCAGATTTTGAGAGCAAGAAGTATGTCTGCTAATTCCCAATCATAGGTAGCATATTTTATCTCATGATATTTTATTTTTCTAGACTCAAAGCATATTACCTGTCCATTTTGCATGAGGGACCTTTGATCCAGGAGGATCCAAAAAGGTATGAAATTCAAACTTCATAAAATATTATGGAAATAACATCATTTCGAAGAGCTTGATGAGACAAATCCAATCCAACTTGAATCACATTGATCATATTCAATATGTGAAAAATATGGCAATATTAATATTTAGACCAACAAACAAGGAATTGAACTTTCCAAGGCACATGGTAGAATATGGACGTGGCACGTGGAAGTACAGACAAGGTGACGTGGTGGATGTAGTATGACATGGAAACATGTGGGTGTTGATTTGACATCATTTGGCAGGTGATTAGATGAGTATATGCAATGATATGCTACCACATGGCCCAGTAAATGGGTGCCACATGGATCTGTGGGAAACATGCCACCATTTGGTTAAATGTTTGGTTTGATAGACCACCATCGAAGGGCATTTGAACACATGACCTCTAGGTTAAAAGGAAATGACCCAACCAATGATCCATGCATCTTTATTATTATAATAATGGTTAGATACTATATATGGATTCTTGTTGTCACCACCCGAAAAAAGAGAGGAAAGCCACATGTTTGAACCCATGACCTCATCGAAACCAAATTCGTATAATTTCAACCAACCAACAGAAACATATTGCTACCAATGGTACATTTCGATCGATATTTATAAGTTTATAACAATATAGTATATTTTGTTGGGAGTATCCGTATATTATTCTTATGGTATGGTTATATTAGTAAAACATGTCAAGTATGGTTAGTTTAGTTATAACAAAATACTTTATTACATGCCATATATGTATATTTTTATAACAAAGGAGCACAACCTTTGCAGGCTCAACCCAGGGGCTACAAACCCCTATGCCTTTATAAACCAGAAATATTACTAATACACCACAGTCTTTGAAGTTGTGAAGCTTATGGTGACAACAATGTTTAAGCCTTATTTTGATCTATGTATTTCATAATTGAGTGGAGTCTAGAGCATGATTTTATAGTAGCCAAAGGGGATTTTTAGTGGAATTTTGGAGTCCACTTCATGGTAGTAAAGAATTCATTTGTAACAATATTTTTTGAGGCATTTTGTTTTAATGTAATTGCGAATTTTGGGGAGAATAATAATGAGGCCACTCTCTTGGAGGTAGGATCCAGAGACATAGTTCACTTTGGACGAACTCTATTATCATTAGGTTTTTGTTCCAATTTTGTTCTTGTCCCAATCTTTTATATAATTTTTTTTTATTGTAGATTCATTTAAATCTTTCCTGCTTGATTTAAGTTAATTTCTCATTTAAATTTTATTATTTACACTTGAACATTTTTATAAGACAACTCACTTTAAAAGATTCTAGATCACCCCTCCAAGCTCTTCCTTTCATGCAATGGTGCACATAATTAATTTGTCATTTCAATAAACTATCTACAAAATTGATGCACTTGTCAAGGTGATTTCAAATATTGGAAATCCCTTTTACAATCCAGATTCTAGTCAAACATTATACCCTTTTTTCACAAAATATGTGATTCTGAGTGCTATCTTTGAAAACCGTTGATTAATATTATGTAGTATCTTGTTAATCATATAAAACAAAACCTCTTGGCACATTTATAAATGCTAGCCACCCACTAATAGTTTTGATCTTCTTTGGGTCCATAATTATTCCATTCTCTAAGATGATATGGACCAAATAATGAATATGTTTTCGTTAGAAGTAACAGTTAGTCATTTTGGAATAGATATAATTCTCTCTAAGTGCCTATAATATCATCATCAAATATTTCTCATTTTTCTCCTCTACTATTGAATATACAAGTATTTCATCTAAAAAAACTATGACAAACTTGTTCATAATTTCTTGCAAATGCCATTCATTTGGCACATGAAGACAACTAGTGCATTGGATAAACCAATGGGAACAAAAATAAATTCATAGTGAAAATGTATGGCTCTAAAGGTTATATTTCTAATGTCACCCTCTTCACATCTAACTTAATGATATCCATACATTATATGTATTAAATGGGTATTAAATACATACATGAAATATATGTAACATATATGGGCTAGCTCTATTCATTTACTAATGGATGAATTCAAATTTCAAGACAAATTTGATATCATAACCAAGTTTTTAGATGAAAAAATTGCTTTGTGTGTGTAGAGAAGTTGACATTTAAGACTTTTAAATATTCCACACTCTCTATAGTGTATAAAGGATTCAAATTATGTGTCATCTATGCTCTCTCTAGAAAATTTAAAGGTCCTAGAAAATTGAAGACACAAGTATTCAAATGCATGACCAAAGATTCCATAAATTAAATTGAATAATCTAAATATGAATAAAAACTATACTTAGTAAAACTGATAAAGGATAACTTTGGTAACTTGTAAAAACATGGAATGAAGAATGAAACATCCCCAAATCCCACATTAAGGCACACCGCCAATAAAAATTTCCTCATATCAACAAGAAGTTGAAAAATTAAGAATGAAAGAGAGGATAAATGACCTTGAAGAATATCTTATTCAACCACCCTTTTCCACGACTTCATTATTTGTTTAGTAACTTAAAGTAATAGTAACATCTAGCACACTCCAAAGGCTTAGAAAGGAAACACAACTGTTGGAAAAAATTAGAACATGCATTGCTATGAATATTAACAAGTGAATTGAGGTTATAGAAGAATCTTAGTAAATTTCTCTACACTTGAGAAATTTATCTCAAAGAATCAAATCATTTTTTAAATATCTATGAAGGGACCTTGAGAATTATCAACAATTTGTTGAAAATGACTTAAATACATTTATGAATAAAATCAACTAACTCAGTGAAATCCAAAGGCATTAGCAAGGCCTTCCCACCCCCAAAATAATTAAGGAAATCAAAGTAAGAAGGTATGATTGGATTATAATGCTTGAAGATGTCATTGATAAATATTGAAGCATCAATAACCACATAAGTAGTAGTTTCTTTAAATCCATTAAGATTGTTGAAGCACCTAAAGGCCCTCGAAAGATTAGAGATTCCATGATGATCACTATAGATGTTTTGAGAGAGGAATTGGTTTCTATCAAAGTATCATTAGGGACTAAATTCGACAATCTAGATGAATTTCCTAAAGCTCAAATCAACAAGTGGTTGGTCATGGTTATCATAGAAAATAATGACAAAATGCCTAATAGTACGCAATTGTAGTCAACTGCTAGCTAAATAGAAGATGACATATTTACATAAAGAGTGAAACAAGATATAGAAGAATGGGTGAAAAGGTTCTTGAATGAAGTTGTTAACCCATAATAATCTCTTGAGTAGTTAGGATAATGAACAATCAAAGAGCTAGTTCTATATAATTTCTTCTACAACATATGACCATGAAAGAGGATTCATTCCACTTGTGATTATTCTGCAATTTTGTGAGTGTTTATTAATATTTGAAGCAATTCCATACTCTCTTTTCAATATTTTGTTAATATGACCTTATTGAATTATTCTGCATTTTCTAAAGCTAATCCCTAACTTCATTTCCTTTATTTTTCCGAAGTACCTTCATCATTACCATTTGGTCCACTGCAACCCAATCCAAGTCCCTTATGGATGTATGCATTTTAGTTTATGTTTAATTAATAGGATTTTGTGAATGTGCTTTAGGAACTTGACTTTATTCTAAAACTTTCAATCCGTAAATTATTATTTTGACTCTAGAAGAGAAGATATTTTAGGAAGGCATGACATTTGTTATTCTAAAACTTTAATTTTCAAATAAAATGTAAGATTCTCATGAGTGTTTCTTGTTCTCTTAAGATTTTAAGTGTATAATATTATTTTATAATTCTATAAGTATCTGAATGAATACTTTTTAATTTTCACTATCTAAATTTGCTTCAAATTTGTTTCCTTATGTATGTGTATGAATGATAAGGTGGAATGGATTTATGAGTACATAATTTATCTTGCTATCATTTCATTTTTTATTGAAAAACACTTGGTCCACTCATAGGTGCATGCATTGAATGATTAATCTTTAATTGTCAAGTAATATGCATACCAAAGTGTGATAAATAGTGGAGTACCACCTCTGGAAAAATGTAGAGGGAAATTGGAAACATGCCCAGGAAGGTTAACCTTTTTCCTTATCAGGAAAGGGTATCAAAATTTTTTGTGACCATACTTGGGATTGATAGGTAAATATTATATTCCTAGTATATGTCTCATCTTGACCTAGTCCAACTTCATCTTCGTATTAGACTAGAATTCCAAAGAAGCATATTGAATCAATTGTATTGATCTTCGAGATTGTAAGAACTTGAGAATAGAGTGACATTTATCATAAAGATTTAGCTCAACAAGAGTTACTTGTGCTTTAAAATCTAGAAAGGTGACTTCACTAACAAATAAATTTGTTTCTAGTGAAGTTAGATAATCCAAAGAGGACCTTAAAAATAAGCCTAAAAAGGAAGCTTGTAGAAAGAACTAGCACTTCCAAGAAAGAAGAATAGTTTATTTATTTCCACTAGAATATGAAGACATGGAAAAATAAGAATAAAGATTAGAAGAATAATAAGAAGGTGACAATCCAAGGAATCAAAGATGAAGGAGGGTAAGTCATCTTACCTTACAAGGTGAAAAAATCACCTTCCTACTATACCTTATGGTGTCTTGTATTTATTAAAAGGAGATGGTGTTATGAATGTAAACTAACATATGGATTAGCTCTTTGAAATTAGTTACATACAAGGGACCGTAAATGAATATTCCATGGTTAGGGTGTTTTTTCAAACCTTAATAATACCTACTAATAATTGGTACATTTCCTTGCTTGTTGCTTCAATTACATATTTTGACGATATAGAAGAATATTTTATAGAAAGGTATATCTATCTTATTGCATATCATACCCTAGTTACTCAATTTACCTAGATCCATATTGAAAAGAATAAGACCAAATTGACCAAATTGTTTTCTTTGGAAGAAGAACCCATAAACAAAATTCAAGAGTTTATGGAACAAGAAAACATTATACAGACAAGGGCTCAATTGAATAAAATAAAAGTAAAGGGTCCAACTCAACAAACAAATATAAGAAATAATGGAGAAAGGTTAGCATAAAGAAATGTAGCAAGATAAATTTAAATGAGTCTAAATCAAGAATGATAATCTAATAAACAAAATTAAAATGTATTATGAAATTATGGATTACTTATGCAAGCTTCAAAGAACCTTACCGTTTTCTAAGGTGATAAAGATTCTTCAACACAGAGAGAATCTTCTCAAAGTTGGCATAAATGAAGATACATCAAACAAGAGAGTAGTGGAAGTTGTCATCTCTCATCAATAGAAGAATCCTATCCCTCCTATCAACACTCAACTTAAAGTGTCTCATTTTTATATTTCATTGGAAACTATTGCATTTATTTTGCATAATTGTTTGTTAGATAGTGGTGCAACCAATAATATCATGCCACCCTATATCATGAAAGCAATAGGTCTAAATTGAACTAAGTGCTATGAGAATTGAAAAGTATTTATGTAATTTATTCAAGAAGGGTACCAACTTATGGTCAGATCAAATATTTATGTGCTTCTATAATTTTGACACCAAATATCACAAATATTTTTACTATAATAGCAATGGACCTACATGTTGCATATTTACTCATCTTTCGAAGAGAATGGAGTTTTCCTTTAGGATGATAAATGATGAATGATGGAATTTTTATGATGCTTCCAAATAAATATGGCTGCATAATAAGGATACCAACGGAATTGAGGAATCTTGTCTTTCTTCAGAAAAATGGAATTGGTGGAGTAATTAGCTACGCTAACAATGGCCATGGAAATAATGTCATATTGAACAATGTAAATATTGTATATAATAGTAGTTTAAATTTATCTCAAAGTATATGGAAAATTCTTCGATGGTGCTTCTTCAAGAATAGAATTAAGAGTTGCTATAATATTGGAAATCCTCTATGGAGAGTAATTTCCATATGCCTTTTGCTTGTAGTTAAATATACAAATAATGAAACCTAGTATGAGGCATTAGTTGAAGATTTTATTCTTGCTCAGAAAAAAGGAATTATTGGGAATTTGGGAATTACTGCAAAATTTTGATTCCTTTGAAATATCTTTTGTGTGAAGTGAGAAAAATCAAAAGGTTAATTCTTTAGTGGTAATAACTTCTCTATTCAATTCTAAATCAGTTGATAATTTACATCATGTAAGGTTGTGTCTCATCCATTTGCCCCAAATAGTAAAGAAAATTGGCATATTTTTATCAATGAAGAACATATCATTGAGTTTCTTGCTCAAAAAGATGAGGAGAGTGAAGAAATGCCAAAAGGAGCAAAAGTAAAAATATCTCTTGAATGAATTTTCAATTGTAATGATCAAATTTAGATGTTCTATCTATCAGAAGAATCATCAAGAAAGAAATTTTAAGAGGTCAAGAATATAAACATTGAAATTCCTAAAGCACCAAGATTATTGAATATCAGTACAGGTTGTACTCAACATGAAATTGATCAATATATCACCTTGTTTAAGAAATTTCATATTGTTTTTCATATGGATGTATCAGGATTTAAAAGAGTATGATAAAAGGATAATCCAGAATGTCATTCCTTGGAAAGAAGGGAAAGGCTAGTAAGAGAAAATTCATTGATAATTAATCCTAAATTGAAGCCATTGGTTAAATTATAAATTGATAAGATGGAAAAGGACATGGAATTTTTTTCTCAATAAGGGATTTTGAATAGATCACAAATCTAGTTATTGTTAGAAAAAAATTGGATAAGTAATATTTGTATTTATTTCGATGATATTAATAAAGCTTCACTCAAATATAAATATCCCCTCATCAAATATGGAAAGGTTACTGCAACAAGTCACTGGAGTAGCATTAATGTATATGTAGGATGAATTTTCTAGATATAATCATATATTAGTGGAAAAGCATGATAGACATAAGACTATATTTAATACACTATGGTTAACCTATACCTATGCTCGAATTCCATTTGGATCAAAAAAATATAGAGCAATGTTTCTAAGGGCCATGGATTTCACATCAAAGAGATGATATGAAAATTCATGGTTGATTATCAAGATGACCTGACTATGTATTCTAGACTTGTAACATCTTACTGGCTTTAAGACCCCAAAATTGTCATATTTAATACATCTTTTTTCCCCTATGATGCACTACTTTGTTCCTTCTTTTTACCAATTTGAACTTCTACCTCACACTTCCATATTATTTTTGATGTAATAGGGAATATTTGTGATCAATTTTCATTTTATATAAAATTTAGAAGATAAATATTTATTCAAATAACTTACTTATGTGCACTTTCCAATATTAATGATTGATAATAAGTCACTAACGAATGTTGTGAAGATCTTGTATCATATATAGAGATCTTGTATTAAGGAGATGAATGTGTGTACCACATGGGCCCGTGATTAATCAAAACTTTGCATACCTGTTAATGATCTCTGTTAAGGTTAAGCATGCCCAACAAGATTGGAGTTAATTTATGTGAAAGAAAGAAGGAACTAATATGAAATTTTTACTTGCATTGGATTTACAATATTCTTGATTAAGTTCATGGTTACAATGGATCATGTTTCTTTCCCATGGTTGTTATAACCTATACTTAGTTTGTCTACGTTATTTTTAGCAGTTATAGATCATTTTTGTAATGGAAATTATAGAAAAAGAAGAGTCGTGGCTCATTGTCAAGGGTAGATGAGGGAGGAGCGTCGAAATAATAATTTTTGAGGTGCTAAACTCTCACTTAGCACATATCTTACCCTTCAGGTCATTGTTTTCATGTGATGGGATCCTAAGTTTTTATTCGACAATGTAAAAAAAAATACATCATTTTAATAACCTCATGTCAAGTTTTATGTTTTAATTTTTTATGTTTAATCACTTATTTGAAATTTAAATTTTCTATGGGAGGCACTGGTTGGTTGGTTGGGTTCACCAATCCATCTTGTTTCCCTCCTTATGCATTCATTTAGCTAGGTTTTAGATCTATTTATTAATGCTTTATATTTTTCCATTTGGTGTGCTAACTGGTGTGATTAACCTCATATCTAAATATTTATTGTGTGAAAACTACACACTCTATCTCTTGACATAGAGTTCCTCGTTTTATTCATATTCTACATTTTCATATCTGGAATCGTTGTAGCTATAAGAGTGGATGGGTTTTTATGGTAGGCATTACATTTATAGGGCATTGTTGTATTCAATTGTTGCATGGTTATTATTCATAAATTACAACAAGGGTTTCTTATGCATGTTATGGTGACCAAAACATTCTATAAATTGTTTCTTGGGTTATTTTAAAGAGTTTAATGTACATTGTTCATCATAACAATGGTTCGATTCTCATAGTAAAAGTTTGAAGTATGCATCTAGAATATAGTGCAAGCCTTATTGACATATTTGTAACCATGGTATATTCATGTAGCTCAAACATTCTTTAAGAATTGATTTCTTTTAACTATGTAGAAACATAGTAGCTATTGGATTGAAATTGTGAGTTATATGTCCATGAGTTTGTAATCTCATTATTTGCATTGATCTCCATATGAACCATATTTAAGGAAACTCTCATATAAGGCTCTTTTGAAGAAAAATGTGATTTCACATTATCCACCTTCAATGATTTAAAAAGGGGTATTGTGATAATAGTCTCTTCTTGAGCTATATTCTATTTATAATTAAATTTTTCAAAATTTATATCTCCTTAGACTTTGAATGGTTTTTGGTAGATACACCAGAAGTCTTTTACATAGAATATTGACATGTGTATTGATTGAAACATGACAAACTTGGGGGGGGGAGAGGCATGAAATAAATTTACTACATTCATGGATGTTCATTTATTTTCTTTAAAACTCATTAACTGAAACATTAAATGAGCAACTTAACAAATAATGAACGAACGGATTGAATATGTGAACAAAAAGTAATAAGCAAACCAAAACATCACATCAACACACAAGAAAAACACATATTGACACCGAATATAAGTGGAAACCCATAAAAGGAGAGAGCCATGATTTCTTTATTGTTGTGATGCAAAGGGAATCTCCTACTCCCTTATTACATCTTATTTTCTGTAAACTCCAACCTACAAGAGGTTGTTACCTCAATTTTCTGCAAGCTGCAACATGCAAAGAAGCTCCAACTTCCATAGCTTTCTATAGGCTACAACCCACATGAGGCTCCTACCCCAACATGCTCCAACTTGATATATATCAAGCCACCACTTGAAAGGAAACTACAATCCCATGATGCAAACAAAAAACAACAATGTGTTGGTTTACCTAGTCATAATTTCTGCATATCTCCATCTTCATTTCTCCCTCGTTTTCCCTTCAAATATGCTTCACATAAGCTTCAAATTTTCTAGGTAACTAGTGCATAACACCCCAGTCATCTCTCACACATTATCCAACTCTATGACATATTCTTTCCTTCCAAAATCACATATTTTATGAAGATAGTTTGTTGGTTATTTGTATCCCACATAACAATATGAAGTGAATAGGCTTGACTCTTTTCCTTCCACTCATTCATTTCCAAATTCTTCTTATTTTGAATAGTAGAACACAAAAATAAATGTTCCACCCAATATTATTCTTAATCCATGTTTAATGCTTAAATTCATCAATATAATGCCAACATCATGTAACATTATAGGAATAATATATGTCTATATAATTGAGCATTCATTTCTCATGATTAATAACAACATCTACCATTAATTCATCACAATAATCTTTGAAATGTGTTTTCCTTTGCCTTGGACTTGCATCACAAAATCTTCAGATCATTGTCTCAGTAGCCTTGCCTTTACTGTCACGGAGTCTTGCCTTCCATCTTAACAAATTTCTCCAAAAAACCAATCTTCAAATCAGCCTTATACACAACACCTGTAAGAATCAATGTTCTACCAAGCCATTAAGGTATTTGTTGCTCCTTGGTTCCATTTTCATCAAGCATACCAAGAATAACTTGCTGCTTCACAACTATAACAACATATGTCTTTTACTACTTATTTTCCTTGTTGTTTGTCCTTTACCATCACCTCTTCTTTTCCTGCTTGTTTTCTTTGCTGCTACATTTCCATCTCATCTTTTGTTGCTTATCTTCCTTGATCATAACCATACATGCTAGTTGTTTCTCCTTTTCCTTTATTGTTCTTGTTGTTTCTTTGCCATCACCTTCTTCTCTTGCTATCAAAATTCAAGAGTTTATGGAGCAAAAAAACATTGTACACATAAGGGCTCAATTGAATATAATAAAAGTAAAGGGTCCAACTCAACAAACAAATATAAGAAATAAAGGAGAAATCTTAGCATAAAGAAATATAGCAAGAGAAATTTAAATGAGTCTAAATCAAGAATGATAATCTAGTAAACAAAATTAAAATGTATTATGAAATTATGATTACTTATGCAAGCTCCAAATAACCTTACCATTTTCAAAGGTGATAAAGATTCTTCAACACAGAGAGAATCTTCTCAAAGTTGTCATAAATGAAGATACATCCAATAAGAGAGTAGTGGAATCTATCATCTATCATCAATAGAAGAATCCTATCCCTCCTGTCAACACTCAACTTAAAGTGTCTCATTTTTATATTGCATTGGAAACTATAGCATTTATTTTTCATAATTGTTTGGTAGATATTGGTGCAACGAATAATATCATGCCACCCTATATCATTAAAGAAATAGGTATAAATTGAACTAAGTGCTATGATAATTGAAAAGTATTTATGTAATTGATTCAAGAAGGGTACCAACTTGAGGTCAGATCAAATATTTATGTGCTTCTATAATTTTGACACCAAATATCACAACTATTTTTACTATAATAGCGATGGACCTACGTGTTGCATATTGACTCATCTTTGGAAGAGAATGGAGTTTTCCTCTAGGATGATAAATAATGAATAATGGAAGTTGTATGATGCTTCCAAATAAATATGGCTACCTAATAAGGATACCAACAGAATTGAGGAATCTTGTCTTTCTTGAGAAAAAGGGAATTGGTGGAGTAATCAACTACACTAACAATGGCCATGGAAATAATGTCATATTTAACAATTTAAATATTGTATATAATAGTAGTTTAAATTTATCTCAAAGTATATGGAAAATTCTTCGATGGTGCTTCTTCAAGAATAGAAGTAAGTGTTGCTATAATATTGGAAATCCTATATGGAGAGTGATTTCCATATGCCTTTTTCTTGTAGTTAAATCTACAAATAATGAAACCTAGTACGAGGTGTTAGTTCAAGATTTGCTTCTTGCTCATAAAAAAGGAATTGTTGAGAATTTGGGAATTACTGCAAAATTTGATTCCTTCGAAATATATTTTTGTGAAGGGAGAAAAATCAAAAGTTCAATTATTTAGTGATAATAAATTCTCTATTCAATTCTAAATCAGTTGATAATTTACATCATGTAAGGTTTTGTCTCATCCATTTTCCCCAATTAATAAAGAAAATTGGCATATTTTTGTCAATGAAGAACATAGCATTGAGTTTCTTGCTCAAGAAGATGAGGAGAGTGAAGAAATGCAAAAAGTAGCAAAAGTAAAAATATCTCTTGAATGAATTTTCAATTTGATCAAATTTAGATGTTCTAGCTATCAGAAGAATCATCAAGAATGAAATTTTAAGAGGTCAAGAATATAAACATTGAAATTCCTAAAGCACCAAGATTGTTGAATATCAGAACAGGTTGTACTCAACATGAAATTGATCAATATATCACCTTGTTTAAGAAATTTCATATTGTTTTTGCATGGATGTATCAAGATTTAAAAGAGTATGATAAAAGGATAATCCAGAATGTCATTCCTTGGATAGAAGGGAAAGGCTAGTAAGAGAAAATTCATTGATAATTAATCCTAAATTTAAGCCACTGGTTAAATTATAAATTGAGAAGATGGAAAAGGACATGGAATTTTTTTTCCCAATAAGGCATTTTGAATAAATCACAAATCTAGTTATTGTTAGAAATAAAATTGGATAAATAATATTAGTATTTATTTCTATGATATTAATAAAGCTTCATTCAAATATAAATATCCCCTCATCAAATATGGAAAGGCTACTACAACGAGTCAATGGAGTAGCATTAATGTATATGTAGGATGAATTTTCAAGATATAATCATATATTAGTGGAAAAGCATGATAGACATAAGATTATATTTAATACACTATGGTTAACCTATACTTATGCTCAAATCCCATTTGGATCAAAAAAAAATTGGAGTTGTGTTTCAAGGGCAATGGATTTCACATCAAAGAGATGATATGAAAATTCATGGTTGATTATCAAGATGACCTGACTATGTGTTTAGACTCATAACATCTTACTGGGTTTCAGACCCCAAAATTTTCGTATTTAATACATCTTTTTTCCCCTATGATGCCCTATTTTGTTCCTTCTTTTTACCAATTTGAACTTCTACCTCACACTTCCATATTATTTTTGATGTAATAGTGAATATTTGTGCTCAATTTTCATTTTATATAAAATTTGGAAGATAAATATTTATTCAAATAACTTGACTTATGTGCACCTTCCAAGATTAATGATTGATAATAAGTCACTAATGGATGTTGTGAAGATATTGTATCATATATAGAGATTTTGTATTAAGGAGATGAACGTGTGTACCAAATGGGCCCATGATTAATCAACACCTTGCATACCTGTTAATGATCTTTGTCAAGGTTAAGTGTGCCCAACAAGGTTGGAGTTAATTTATGTCCAAGAAAGAAGGAACTAATTTCCAATTTTTACTTGCATTGGATTTACAATATTATTGATTAAGTTCATGGTTACAATGGATCCTGTTTCTCTCCCATGGTTGTAACCTAGACTTAGTTTGCCTATGTTATTTTTAGCAGTTATAGACCATTTTTGTAATGAAAATTATATAAAAAGAAGAGTTGTGGCTCATTGTCGTGTGTAGACAAGGGAGGAGCATCGAAATAAAAATTTTAGGTGCTAAACTCTCACTTAACGCATATCTTACCCTTCAGGTCAATGTTTTCGTGTGATGGGATCCTAAATTTTTATTCGACAATATAAAAAAAATTACATCATTTTAATAACCTCATCTGAGGTTTTATGTTTTAACTTTTTGTATTTAATCACTTCCTTGTAATTTAAATTTTATATGGGAGGCACTGCTTGGTTGGTTGGGTTCACCAATCCATCTTGTTTCCCTCCTTATGCATTCATTTAGCTAGGTTTCAGATCTATTTATTAATGCATTATATTTTTCCATTTGGTGTGCTAACTAGTGTGATTAACCTCATATCTAAATATTTATTGTGTGAAAACTACGCACTCTATCTCTTGACATAGAGTTCCTCATTTCATTCATATTCTACATTTTCGTATATGGAACCACTGTAGCTATAAGAGCGGATGGGTTTTTATGGTAGGCATTACATTTATAGGTCATTGTTGTATTCAATCATTGCATGGATATTATTCATAAATTACAAAAAGGGTTTGTTTTGCATGTTATGGTGACCAAAACATTCTATAATTTGTTTCTTGGTTTATTTTATAGTGTTTAATGTACGTTGTTCATCCTAACAAGGGTTCGATTCTCATAGTAAAAGTTTGAAGTATGCATCTAGAATATATTGCAAGCCTTATTGACATATTTGTAACCAAGGTATATTCATGTAGCTCAAATCTTCTTTAAGAATTGATTTCTTTTAACTATGTAGAAACATAGTAGCTATTGGATTGAAATTGTGAGTTATATATCCATGAGTTTGTAATCTCATTATTTGCATTGATCTCCATAAGAACCAGATTTAAGGAAACTCTTGTATAAGGCTCTTTTGAAGAAAAATGTGATTTCACATTATCAACCTTCGATGATTTAAAAAGGGGTATTGTGATAATAGTCTCTTCTTGAGCTATATTCTATTGTTAACTAAATTTTTTAGAATTTATATCTCCCTTAGACTCTGAATGGTTTTGGTAGATACGCCCACAAGTCTTTTTACATAGAATATTGACATGTGTATGATGAAAACATGACTAAACTTGGGTGGGAGGTGGGGAGGGCATGAATCAATTTAGTACATTCATGGACGTTTATTTATTTTCTTTAAAACTCATTAACTGAAACATTAAATGAGTAGCTTAACAAATAATGACCAACAACTTGAATATGTGAACAAAAAGTAATAAGCAAACCAAAACATCACATCAACAAATAAGAACAACACATATTGACACCAGATATAAGTGGAAACCTATAAAAGGAGAAATCCATGATTTTGTTATTGTTGTGACGCAAAGGGAAGCTCCTACTCCCTTATTACATTTTATTTTCTGTAAACTCCAACCTACAATTGGTTGTTACCTCAATTTTCTGCAAGCCGCAACATGCAAGGAAGCTCCAACTCCCATAGCTTTCTGTAGGCTACAATCCACATGAGGCTCCTACCCCAACATGCTCCAACCTGATATATATCAAGCCACTACTTGAAAGGAAACTACAATCCCATGATGCAAACAAGAAACAACAATGTGTTGGTTTACCTGGTCATAGATTCTACATATCTCCATCTTCATTTCTTCCTCATTTTCACTTCAAATATGCTTCACATAAGCTTCAAAGTTTCTAGGTAACTAGTGCATAACACCCCAATCATCTCCCAAACATTTTCCAACTCTCTGACATCTTCTTTCATTCCAAAATCACATATTTTATAAAGATAGTTTGTTGGTTACTTGTATCCCACATAACAATATGAAGTGAATAGGCTTGACTCTTCCTTCCACTCATTCATTTCCAAATTCTTCTTATTTTGAATAGCAGAACACAAAATTAAATGTTCCACCCAATATTATTCTTCATCCACGTTTAATGCTTAAATTCATCAATATAATGCCAACATCATGTAACATTATAGGAATAATATATGTCTATATAATTGAGCATTCATTTCTCATTATCAACAACAACACCTACCATTAATGCATCACAATAATCTTTGCAACATATTTTCCTTTGCCTTGGACTTGCACCATAACATATTCAAGTCATTGTCTCAGTAGCCTTTCCTTTGTTGTCACGGAGTCTTTCCTTCCGTCTCAACAAATTCCTCTAACAAACCAATCTTCAAATTAGCCTTATACACAACACATGTAAGCATCAATGTTCTACCAAGCCATTAAGGTATTTGTTGCTCATTGCTTCCATTTTCATCAAGCATACCAAGAATAACTTGTTGCTTCACAACTATAACAACAAATGTCTTTTACTGCTTATTTTCCCTGTTGTTTCTCCTTCACCATCACCTCTTCTTTTCCTGCTTCTTTTCTTTGCTGCTACATTTCCATCTCATTTTTTGCTGCTTATCTTCCTTGATCATAACCATACATGCTAGTTATTTCTCCTTTTCCTTTATTGTTCCTGTTGTTTCTTTGCCATCACCTTCTTCTCTTGCTATCATATATCCCTACAACATACCTTGTTTCTCCTATGCATTTGCTCCTCTTTTTCTTCTCCTTTTCCACCAATGACAATAATGCCATCAATCTACCCCTTTACAATTGATGGAAAACCACTGATCCTCTCTTTTTTGTCCTCAAAAATATTTCTTCTTGATGCTCCTAATCTCTACTTACCTCCCCTTTGACATTAATGGAAAGGGGGTTAAAAAAAATATTTTTCTCATATAGGTGCCTAATTCTCTAAATGAGTACTTCGCCAATAAAATCTCTAGATAGTTGCAGTAAACAAGTCACATAAAACAACCTATGATGGTCCTTCCACTAAAAAATAGACCGTGCCACATTCATAAATATTTTCTTTTGCGATCCCTTTGACTAGATTTTCCAATGAGAACATGATTTGAATATATAACAATGAAAATAAAAGGTTTGCACTGGTACGATTTGTTTGAAATTGTTTCCACAGTGAAGGAGAAAATGTCTTCTAGTTTTAGATCATGAAAAATGATAAGAAAACATGCACCATTTGAATAAGTTTCAATCAAACGATAGATAACATTCTTGAGAATGGTGGTTTCGTACAAAGAAGACAGGTGTATAGGAATAATACGATCTTCCTTCAGTTGAGCCTTTGAAACAATGGGATCAATGACATCATAATCTGAGAGAAAAGTGAAATTTACTTTCCAATAAATGGATATCAACATTAAGAAACTTATCATTCAACCTCCTAACCAGCTTCATAATACTCGATTTTTATTCATAAAACATCAAGCCTTGCTTCAACCGTCTACAAAAAAAACTATTGATCTTGAAACCAGTGCAGTTTCTCACAAGTCTTCGACCTACAAATTATGATTAGCACTTCTGAAGCATCATTCCTCTGAGCCTGTTGAAAGAAATTATTCTCAGCATAAAGAGTACTGAGATATATCCTCAACGTAGGTGCAACATCTTGATTGCTCCTCTCTATTGTTGCAAATCTTAAAGTAACAAAGATATTATAGAGAACAACAGACAACACTTGAGCCAATGACAATTTTAGCTCGACCAACCGCTTTGTAAATTGTAATCTAACACATTGCAACGAACATATCACATTGTTCTATCAACCAAATTGCAAATTCATTGCAATCTAATGCAATGCAAAGGAACATCTTAAATTCATAGGAACATTGTTCACTCTAAATTATTACATTGAAGAACATATCGCATTGCATAGGAGCAACATCCACTATAAATAACACATAAGATTGTATGACATTCCATTATACGATAAGTATCATTCCATAGTAGCGTTCATAGCATTCAATTTACAAATTCTTTCCAGCATTCCAAAGCAGCTTCCAAAAACAAAGAGGTGTTACCAAAACAACATTTATCTAATATTCCATCAACATTCATGGTATTCCAGTGACATTCTTATCATACCGTTATTACAACAACGTTATGCAACTTTATCAAAACAACCTTATGTAGTGCTAAGTAAGTATGAAAGTTCATTCTATAGTGTTCTATGTATTGTCCATATATCATAACCCTGTTGTTGCTCAAGCTAATAAGCTGACTCGTCATTCCGCATTTGAAAGAGTGACTGATTATCCTAAGTGAAGGCCTCACCCTCGAATCGGTTGTGGTTCCTCTATCTTTCCATACGGTTCAATTAGTGTTTCTTACTTCATGTTGTTGTGCCACTTGATTTTCTCCACTCAATATGTTCCACCGAGAACTTTGTGTCACTCGACTTGCTCCACTGAGGCCAAAGGACACACATGCATCCTTTCACATTTTTCCACACATTGTATCTCTTCATCTTGAGGTGATCCCACATCTCATTTCGCCTTTCTCATTTTCGATTGAACTAACTCGTTTCATCTACCTCACTTCAACATGGTTCATCTCGTGGGTCATCTCCCATGTCATCCCATGCATGATAGAGCGCATGTATCGATCACACACCATATGGTCTTCACCTATGTGCACTCACACGATGTTTGGTGATAAATCGCTACATGAGCTTGCCTCTGATGTAGTTTCCTAAACCTGTAGATGGATCTATGGGTCCAATTATTGAGGCTATTCCCTTCCCTCCACTTCAAGATGAATTTCATATTGTACAAGCCTTCAACAACAAAAAAGAATCAAGAGAATACTTTATTTTTATGGCAACACAAAGTTACATGAAAAATCGTGTTCAACCTCCATGTTCCCATAAATCTGATAAATCCCTTTACTCGGGCTTGGGATGTGTCAAATAATCATGAAAACAGGTTCAAACTGCCATATAAGAGATTCTCTCTATCGATTATGACTTCAACATTGACCCCATTCTCATAAGAAGAAACTCGATGATCACGACGAGGTGGAGGTATCCAGCTAATACTTCGACTCCGTTTAAATATGTAGCTTCGGATTCTTGGAGAGTGACTCCTATGAGAACGATGCTCATAACTTGGACTGTGTTGATGGCATAAAGGAAATTATCTTTTAGATAGAAGCATTTCAGAAATCGATGATGCGTCTGTTGCATTTCGACACATATTTAATGTAGGCATGCCTGTCCTCCTCAAACTTATACATTTTCCATCTAATTGCTTGAGTAATGCATACAAGTGTCTTCAACGAATTCTTTCTGTTCTGACTTTCATAATTATTTATTTTGGTACATAGCATCAAGTGCATTGTCATTCTCCATACGATAAGGCAACGTATAATAATATATTTTGTGGTAGATATAAGAATGTTGTGTTATGCATTATTATCCTATATTTATGCAAACACATATGGCACCGTTGATAATTCATTCAAGAGTACTGAATCATTTCGCACCATATTTCAATCATGAACAATGTAATGTTTTTCAATGCATACACGCAACACATATCATAGATAACAATAGAAACCCTTTTAACATTATATTCGGTTAAAAAGCCCAATTTTTTCATACCACAGATGTAATGCAGGTCCATGTGCCACATAACAAATTCTTATTCATATTTATCAGAACTCTCAACAGTCACCGGAGGAATGGTATTCTTAAACTATGTTTCCTAGCCTTACCAATCTTTTTCCCTTTCTCTGTTGCACAAACCTCAATGAGAGTCACTTTTTCTAAGGCATATCAATCATTTTTCTCAGTTTCATGGTGTGGAACATATATACTTTGAGATGTTGTTGGTTAACTTGAGCTCTTCCATTGTGTGGACAACGTTATACAAAAATCTAACTGAAGGTCCCCTCAACAACTTTTCCATCCACAAATATAGGTCTTTCTGCTTCCTACATTCAAAGGAAAGGTAGCCTAGGCACTTCCTAAGTTCCACAAAATTTTCAAAGTGAACCTATGTTTTCTCGAATATGACATGCTTGGCCCCCTCTTCTTTCTTTTTCTTTCTCATTGTTGTTGTTGTTTTTTTTTTTTAAAGCAGTGAAACTACATCCACCATTAAGTGTTGGTAATGGTATGCGATATGCAGGAGCATAAGCCCAACAATTTCTCTTATTATGAAAGACAAAGGGTTCTTTTCAAATTATTACAACTTGTGTTGGTAATGGTATGTGATATGCAGGAGCATAAGCCCAACAATTTCTCTTATTACGAAAGACAAAGGGTTCTTTTTCAATTATTACAACTTCTAATGACAAATTTTATCCCATAAGAGTTCATTTGGGACATGGAGGGCCTCTTCTGAGAATTTTGATGGTGTTGAGGTTGCCATTAGTATATATCTCTAATTTGTACTAATTTAGTTTTGTTGGGTATACAACCAAAGTCCCACATTGACTAGAAGTGGGGAGGATCATGGGTATATAAGGATGGACAAATATCTCCATTGGTATGAGGCCTTTTGGGGTAAAGCCCAAAAACAAATCCATTAGGGCTTAGGCCCAAAGTATGAATCCTCGGAATGTCGAACGAAGGTGGTGGGCCCCGGTAATATCACGATGGGATTCGTGGATGAGATCAGTTAGACAGACGGTGTGGTCCTTACAAGTTTGATATCATGTCCTCAATTTGATGAAACATGTTCTTCAAGGCATCATTTAGCGGTTTTATCAAACTCTATGAGGTTTCAAGCCCATATAACTATGCTCTTAGGGCTATTCCAGTTGCAATGATCTTTATACCTTCCACTTACTTTGATTCCTTTTGCTATACTTAGATTTTATTTAATTATTTTCTACTGACATTTGCTTGATTACCATATCTTCAAGGAACACTATTGGGAATGTTTTCGCCCTAAGATGTTGCTTCTCTAATATGGATATTAATTTACTCTTCATTTTTTTCATGAGCATCTTCCCTTGGAGCCAAGATGGCTTTAACTTGTCATTGAATTCTCAAGATTTTTCTTTCTCTTCCACAGTTCAATTGGCTTCTTTCTATTGTCTCCATTTATTTTTGATCCAGTGTTTGGTCCGCTTTGATTAGCTTTCACCATTTGTCTAAATTTCTTCAGGATATTTGGCAGTTTGCAATATTTGGCTTTATGTCCAATATTTTTACACAAATAACACTTTATATGGCCTATAAATGAAACAAATGGAGTGCTCTTTCTTGAGTCATTTCTACTTTTCATTACATACATTTTTCACTCAATAGATTTTTGCCCAAATTCATTACACAAATAATAGTAACCATAAAAATAATTTGTGTACCCGATGGATAACTATTTTTTCTTCTTAATTGCTTGATGGAACTTTCCTTGATTTTTTGGTTGAGAAAATATTCTTGTTTTCTGCACCTTATGTTGATTAGTGTTCACTTGCTTTCTCTTACAATCTACTGCTACATGTGCATATCCCACACAAGAAAAACACTTGATATCTTTTACAGGAGAGAAGAATCTGCTTTGAGATCTTCCAATTTTTTTCAACTCATTTCCATAAGCAAATGGCCTTTTTGCAAAGACCATTTTCTTCGACTTATTCTATTAATTTTTATTATGCTGTTTTCCTTTGTTTATTTCCTTATTAATCACACCATTTATCCCTTCTTATACATGTATTTTCAAAGCTATCGTGTCCTCTTTAAGGCTAATTTTTCAGAGTTCTTCATGGATATATTATCTTCTTCTAGTTGTTTACACTGTCTATTATTTTCATCTAACTCTCTTCTAGCTGAAATAATCTCATACCCTAATCTTTCAAACTGTACCTCTTTCTCCTTTAGCTGACTATTCATCATTTTTTCTACTCCCCTTGCCTCTTCAAGTAGTGCCTTTAGATTAAAAATTTATTTCTTGTACTGATGCTCTCTCTCATCACATATTCTCACAAATTTCATCATGTCTTTGTTTTCATTCTTCAGTCTATCTATGCTATCCAATGATAAGTCCAACCTAGTTTGATGTTAATTTGTCTTTTCTTCATGAGAGTTAGGTACATTCATACATGTATAGGCTTTATTTAGCTGAAGAATTTCTTTTTGACAGGGTTTTTTCTCCTTCCTCTTTCTCTTTTCTTTCTCTTCACTGTTGCTTCTAGCCTCTCCATGAACTGCAATCTATCCCAAATTTATTTTGTGGAATTTAGGTCTATTATTGTATCTATAGGTTTTAACCCCGTACATAAATTACCTGCATACAAATTCTAAAACGCAAAAAATAAACAATGCGAGAGCATAACACATAAAACACATATACACAGAGATTTTCCCCTGGATCCCAAAACTGGGACTACCAACTTGATTTTTCACTATGTTCCTTTCAATGTTACAATACATATTTATACATGTCGAAGCATCCAAAACCATGGACCGAAAACCATCGCGTCCAAAACCATGTGCGAAAAACATGCACAAAAACATGCACAAAACCATAGGTAGGTTCGCCCAACCTAATATAGGGTCCAAAAACAAAATTTTCCGAGGCACTACCCCGGACCCCATAGAGTGGGGTTACTTGCACCCCTCAGACCCCTTGTGACTACCCCCACTATGCAATCAGTGCAACAAAGGGGGGACTCCGCCCCCCTTCTAACCCCCCGGTTAACTACTTGGGCTAGTCGTGGAAAGAATATAACACAATGCAACATTCTCCCCCTTGTTGTTTTCTTTCCACAGGGGGCCACAAGAGAGCCCATTGTTTATTTACACCAAGAGAACTTCTTAGAGCTCACATATTTTGTCAATGCATCTATAATATTCTTCAAAGTATCCACCTTTACCAGCAACACCTTTTTGTATTCTATCATATCCCTCACAAAGTGATATTGAACATCAATATGCTTTGTCTTTGAATGGCATGCAAGGTTCTTTGCCAAGAAAATTGCAATTTGGCTGTCACAGTCTATCCTTATAGCTCCCTGTACTAACCCCATACTTGAGCACAATCTCTGCAACCAAAGTGCTTCCTTGCTTGCATGAGTGGCTACCATGTATTCTACCTCTGTAGTTGATAGTGCCACTACAGATGGTTTCTTACTCATTAACTAACTGCACCTCCAAATAGGTTAAACACATACCCACTTGTAGATCTTCTTTGATCCATATCTCCAGCTAAGTCTGCATCAACATAGCCACAAATATCCAACACTCTGTCTAATCCCGGTCTTCCTTGGTTGCAAAAACCATAATCACTAGTGCCACGCAAATACCTAAAAACTCGGTTCACTATTGTCCAGTGCTCCTTCCCTAGTTTTGACATAAACCTTCTCAATACTCCCAATGCATGTGCAATGTCTGGTCTAGTACAAACCATCGCATACATCAGGCTACCGATTGTACTTGCATATGGAACACGGGACATGTCCTCTTCCTCTTCTTGTGCCTTGGGACACTTTTTAGCAGATAACTTTACACTTATAGGAATAGGAACCTTCACCGTTTTACTATCCTGCATATTAAACCTCTGTAATATAGTCTCGAAATACTTCCTCTGGTTTAACCAGAGCTTCCTCTTTGTCTAATCTCTTTTATTTTCCATGCCCAAAATATACTTTGTAGCACCAAGATCTTTCATGTCAAATTTGGAGGACAAATGGGTCTTCAAATCCTGGATAATTTCTTTGTCATTTCCAACTAGCAACATATCATCCACATATAAGAACAGATAAATAACATGGTCACCAATTAATTTAAAATACACAGTATGATCTACTTTGCTTCTGGTGAAGCCAAGTCTGCATATAAATGTATCAAATTTTTGATACCACATCCTTGGTGATTGTTTAAATCCATACAAAGAATTCTTTAACTTGCATACCAGTTCTTTCTTACCCTTCACCATAAAGCCTTCAGGTTGATTCATGTAGATCTCCTCTTCTAGATCCCCGTGAAGAAATGTTGTCTTCCCATCCATCTATTCTACCTCAAAATCAAAAGCAGCAACAATAGATAAAAGTAATCTAATAGAAGTTACCTTGGCAACAGGAGAAGAAATATCACCAAAATCAATTCCTGACTCCTGGGAATAACCTTTTGCTACCAACAGAGCTTTGTATTTCTCCACCTTTCCTTCTGCATTTGTCTTCTTCTTGAACACCCATTTGCTACTAATGGCTTTCCTTCCAGCCGACAACTCCACTAGATCCCAAGCCTCATTTTTGTGCAAAGATGCCATTTATTAACCAGCCTCTTTCCAGATTTTTCCATCCTCTCAACCTACTGCTTCGTTCACAGTTATGGGATCATCATCAGTAATAGATAAAGAAAAAATTGAATAGAAAGCAGATGGAATATACCTTTCTGGCTGCCTTTATTCTCGAACTGATCTTCTCACAACCGGAGTTTGTGGCTCTTCATCTTCTGATTCCTCCTTGGGAATAGAGTCCGATTCTTCCTCCTTTATCTCAAACTCTATCTTCTCAAGTTCCTTTGGTTGGACTTCATGTTTAATAACATCTTTCACCTCTCTGAACACCACATCTCGGCTATACACAACCTTCCTTATTACTGGGTTCCAAATCTTATAACCCTTTAAACCATCCTTATACCCCAATAAAGATACACTTTTCAGATTTACTATCCAACTTGGTTTGTTTCTCCTTTGGAACATGTACATATGCATCACATCCAAATACCTCAGATGTGAAAAATAGGGTTTCTTACCAGTCCATACCTCTTGTGGAGTCTTATCCTCCAACACTGATGAAGGTGATCTATTGACGAGGTAACATGTTGTCTCCACCACCTCTGCCCAGAATTCTTGTCCTAATCTAGCACCACTGAGCATGATTCTTGCCCTTTCAATCAACGTCTTGTTCATTCTTTCCACAACTCCATTTTGCTGAGGTGTATATGGAGTAGTCTTCCACTGTACTATACCACATTTCTTACAAAATTCTTCAAATTCCTTATTGCAAAACTCTCCGCGATTATTTGTCCTGAGCATCTTTATCTTCTTCTCTGTCTAGTTTTCCACCAGAGCCTTAAATTCTTCAAAACTGTCAAAGACTTCATATTTCTTCTTAAGGAAATATATCCATGTATTCCTTGAGAAGTCATCTATAAATGATACATAGTACACAAACTTACCCAGTGATGGAACCTTCACAGGTCCAAACACATCACTATGCATAAGCTTTAATATATGTTTTGCCCTCTTACCACCAGAGGGGAAACTCACCCTATTCTGCTTCCCATATACATAATTTTCACAATAATAAAAATCCAGAGATCTATTACTCATACATTATACCATACCTTTACCATGAAGTATTCAAAGGCCCTTCTCTCCAATATGTCCAAGCCTTTGATGCCATAGCATGGTCTTCTCTCCAGAGACCACTGGATTTTCTGCTCCACTTTCAGGAACCACAGAGTTGTTGCACCCATCAACAACAGTGCTACCTTGCAACTTATACAGAGTTCCAATCCGAATTCCCCGCATCAATACTAGTGATCCCCAAACCATCGTGCAGGTATCCTTCTTAAACACTATTTTTACACCTGCATCATCCAGTTTGCTTACAGAAATCAGATTTCTGGCCAATGCAAGAATATGCAGAACACTCGGGAGTGTTCTAAGCCTTCCACCTTGCAGCTTCAACTTTACTTTTCCACAACCAACTATTCTAGCTTTCCTATCATCCCCTAAGAATACATCACCTCCATCATATTCCTCATACTCGCAGAACCACTCTCTATGGGGAGTGAAGTGAAAGGATGCACTTGAGTCAATCAACCATGCCTCATGATCTACATGTGTACTTGAAGAAGCCAAGTACACATCCCCACCTTATTCTGAGGTGGTTTTCGCCTCTACAGAAGGAGCATCATCAGATCCCTTTCCTTTATCAAGAGCTTTAGATTTACGGTCCCTTTTGTAGTGCCCTTGCTTTCCACATTTCCAGCACACCACCTTTACAGGTTTTCCTGGAGAATTAGATCTCCCTCTAGATTTAGATCTCCAACTCAATGACTTATTTTTGTTTCTTTTCTGGGACCGTATTCGTACAGACAAGGCCTCACCATTCTGGCTCTCCATATTTTTCTGTCTCATCTCCTCTATCAGCAGGGATGAGACTATTTCATCAAACTGCAAGGTAGTTGTATTGCTACCTATTTCCATACCAGATTATCCCACAATTCTAGTAGAGAACACAACACACTAATGCACTTATCTTCATCTAAAATTTTAATTTCAACATATAATAACTGACTTACCACAGTATTAAATGTGTTCAGATGCTCCTTCACTGAGTCTCCATCTTTCATCCACAGGTTATACAACTTTTTCTGTAGGAACAGTTTATCACCAGACTTAGATTGGTACAAAGTCCTTAACTTGTCCCACAAAGCCTTCACCATAGCTTCCCCTGATACATTCAGCAATATTGAATCTGAGACACACAGTCGTATTGTGTTTTTTTCCTTCAAATCCAACTTCTTCCATTCTTTATCGGACACTCCCATTAGTTTAGTACCTGAATCTACCACGATCCGCTGATCTTTATCCACCAACAAATCCTCCATCTTGAGTTTCCACAACTCAAAACTCTGACCAATAAATTTCTCGATCTCTATCTTTCCACTGCTCGCCATCCTCTTTCACCACCAAAATCGATCCCACAGATCTCGCACTGAACAAGGTTTACCATAGGCCCGAGCAAAACCCCTCAGCAACAAAGGCGTCCCCTTGAAGCCAAAATAGGTACGATACCAAATGTAGGTTTTAACTCTGTAAAAAATTACTTGCATATGAATTCTAAAACACAGAAAATAAACAATGCAAGAGCATAACACATAAAACACATATACATAGATATTTTCCCCTGGATCCCAAAACCAGGACTATCAACTTGATTTTTCATTATGTTCCTTTCAATGTTAATATTTATACATGTGGAAGCATCCAATACCATGCACCGAAAACCATCGCGTCCAAAACCATGGACCAAAAACCATCGTGTCCAAAACCATGTGCGCAAAATATGCACAAAACCATAGGTAGGTCCTCCCAACCTAATATAGGGTCCAAAACAAAATTTTCAGGGCGCTGCCCCGAACCCCATAGAGTGGGGTTACCTGCACCCCTCAAACCCCTATGACTCCCCCAGCTAAACAATTGGCGCAATGAAGCGGGTGCTCCCCCCCTTCTAAACCCCCAGTTAACTATGTGGGCTAGTCGAGGAAAGAATATAACACAACCCAACAATATCAATATCCTTATTATGAATATTTTTATACATAACACATTTTTCTTTAGCATTCCATTGTTGTTATTGCACAGAATGAGAGCCTTTATAGTAGCCGTCACATACTCATTTCCATACACCAAGTCCAAAAACTATCAGTTCAAATTTTACCTTATCTATCCATTCACGAAAGTTTGTTGCACTCAACACAGTTACATTTCGATATTCCATGACTCAACTAGACCTACCTTCATGTTGTTAGGTTTATACATAAGGAATCTACTCTGGTACCAATTGATAAAATCTTGACTATATTGAGTGGGGGGTGTGAATCAATTTAGTACATTCATGGACATTAATTTATTTTCTTTAAAAATCATTAACTGAAACATTAAATGTGAATCTTAACAAATAATGGTTAATAGATTGAATTTGTGAACAACAAGTAATAAGCAAACCAAAACATCACATCAACACATAATAACAACACATATTGACACCAGATATAAGTGGAAACCCATAAAGGGAGAAAAACATGATTTTTATTATTATTGTGATGTAAAGGCAAGCTCCTACTCCCTTATTACATCTGATTTTTTGCAAGCTCCAACCTATAGGAGGTTGCTACCACAGTTTTCTACAAGTTGCAACATGCAAGGAAGCTCCAACTCCCATACATTTTTTGTAGGCTACAACCCATGGGAGGTTCCTACCTCAACATGATGCAACCTGATATTTATCAAGCCACTACTTGAAAGGATACCACAACCACTTGATGAAAATAAGAAACAACAATGTGATGGTTTACCTGGTCATAAATTCTGCATATCTTTATCTTCATTTCTACCTCTTTTTCCCTTCAAATATGCTTCACATAATCTTCAAATGTGTCAAGAAACTAATGCATAACACCTCAATCATCTCCCATACATTTTAAAACTCTATAAAATTTTATTGCCTTCCAAAATCACATATTTTATAAAGATAATTTGTTGGTTGTTTGTATCCCACGTAAGAATATGAAGTGAACATGATTGACGCATTTCCTTCCACTCATTCGTTTCCAAATTCTTCATATTTTTAATATTAGAACACAAAACAAATGTTCCACCCAATATTATTCTTTGACCACATGTAATGCTTAAATTCATCAATATAATGCCAACATCAAGTAACATTATAGGAATACCATATGACTATATAATTGATAATTCATTTCTCATGATCAATAGAAATAATGGCCATTAATTCATCACAATAATCTCTGCAACATCTTTGTCTTTTCCTTGGAGTTGAATCACAACATCTTCATATCATTCTCTCAACATACTTGCCTTTATTTTCATGGAGTCTTTCCTTGCCTTTGTTGTCATGGATTTTTTCCTTGCCTTTGCTATCATGGAGTCTTTCCTTGCATCCCAACAATTTTTTGCAACAAACCAATCTTCAAATCAACCTTATACACAATACATGCAAGCATCAATATTCTGCCTAGCCATCAAGGTATTTTCTACTCCTTTTTTCTTTTGTCATCAAGCATACGAAACATAACTTGTTTCTTTGTAACTATAACAACATATGCCTTTTCCTACTTCTTTGCATTGTTGCTTCTCCTTGAATATTACATCTTCTTTTCCTTCTTCTTTTCTTGTTGCTCCATTTCCATCTTATATTTTGTTGCTTCTTTGCCTTAATGATAATCATACATGCTAGTTGCTACTCCTTTGCCTTTGTTGTTCGTGTTGTTTCTTTTCCATCACCTTCATCCCTTTTTGTCAAATATCCCTTAAACATACCTTGTTTCTCATATGCCTTTGCTGCTCTTTTGTTTCTCCTTTGCCATCAATGACAATAATTCCATTAGTGTAATGTGTTGCCTCGTTTTGATAAGGGTTAGTCTCTTGAGCATTAGAATTATGGTTTCATTTCTGAGACATTATATCTAACACAAATTGTATTTCGAACATCTAAATGATAACATGAGTTGCAATGCAACATGGATTTATTGAAAGAGTTGAAACATAAGTTGCAAATCTAGTGACCCTCTTACACTTGTGCTCTTTTGAAGAAAAATGTGATTTCACATTGTGAACCTTTGATGATTAAAAAGGGGTATTACGATAATAATATCTTCTTGAGCTATATTATGTTGTTAATTAAAGTTTCCATAATTTATATCTCCCTTAGACTCCGAATAGTTTCGGTAGATAGACCCACAAATCATTTGACATAGAATTTTGGCATGTGTAACATGTTGCATCCTTTTGACAAGAGTTATTCTCTTGAGGATTCAAAATTATGGTTTCAATTTTGAGACATTCTATCTAACAAAAATTATATTTCCAACATCTAAATGGTAATATGAGTTGTAATGCGACCTGGAGTTATTGAAAGAGTTGAAACATAATACAAATTTGGTGACCCTCTAATGTTTCCATACTAAGATGGAACATATATGTTTCAAGGTTTAACAACAATGGTATAAGTGATGTGTTGTATTACCTCCTCTGATACGTGTCAAGCGAATTGTTTCCTATGTCCTTTTTATGAGCAACATAGTCTTTTATAATTCATATTTGATTGATTTTTCCTAGAAAGATTTGAAACTTGTTTGAACAAGGGAGCTACTGCCGTAGCGGTAGTCCCTGCCCGGGGGTGAAAATTCCAGGCTATAATTAAGAACCATCGAGTTGCAAGTGTGTATGCAGTTGCCATCAGAACAACCATGCAGATCCCAGTTATACCTTCTGGTCCTTTGACCATATCTGCATATGTCGGCTTTTTGTAATTAAAGTACTGCGCTATACTTGCGAATTCTGATTCAGAAGCGTGGGTTACACGAGGGAAATCGCAAGCTAAATGGTTGCCGGCATGTAGTATCACTCCTATCACAATGGCCGCTGAAATAGTCTGTAAAAGTTAACCATGAAAAATTGAATTAATAGCACACAGAGAAAGCAGGCCCTCTGCAATTCGGATTCGAAGATCTTTGTGTTAAAGAAAAATATATGACTCCCGAATCCCTTAAAAGCTTAACATTTCATCGTCATATTATTAGTGCTTAGCTAGGGTATCTTTATTTTGATTGCGATTTTTTCGGAATTTGAGGAATAATTGTGAAATCAAACCCTGTTTATAAAATTTTAGAATATTCCCAAATTACAAACCTTATGGAAATTTATATTATCATCGAAGGGAACGAACAATCCAAGCTTAGTCGACCGGAGCCAAGTAATTGTGTTCCGACACACTGGAAGCAATATGAGCGCCATGTTGAGTTTCAGAGTCTCGGCAGAGCCTTTAGCAATCAATAGACAGTAGCCCATAACATGAAAAGCTGCCTTGTCTTTGTATTGAAAGAATTTCCATGTGAAAATTGCGATCATTGTCGTGGTCCAGAGGAAAACAACCCACACTCTTTGCCAATTCTCATCCATGAAGATCCTGATTTTGGTAGCTGCCTTTTGAATTACATTTTCCTTCTTTGGCCCAAAATTTTGGCTCACCACTTGGCTGGTGCAGCTCAGAGCTTGACTGTGATTCATGTAAGTGTCTCTTTGCAACAACAAGGTTTCCAATTGCCATAACTGTAAGGTTTCAAGAGAAATTTCCGCACTGAGACAGGACCTCTCTCCACCTTTGGCGTTCGCGGCTTAGCATTCCTCTGTAACAAATGCACATCACAACAAAATGCTTCAAATAACCAAAAAAAAACCCAAGAAGAGCATAACATCCACTGAACTTCAAAACAAACCTGAGGGGTTGTCTTGTGTGCCGAATTACGCGCCTCGGAAAAACCGTTGGAGAGCGCTACAAGGTTCAGCTCCTGCATTCACCAATTCGTTCATAACACTCTAAACAAAACAACAGAAAAACCCCAAATGCCTTATGGTTAATGACCTCCATCCGCTTCTTGTTCTCTTCCAGGCGTTGCTTGCGGTCTCCAGCTCTGGGTGCTTCTCAAGCAGAGCCCGGTCCCCATGTCTGAACGCCTCCAGCACCTGTAAATTCATGAATTTGTTCATTAACCCCAACAATATAATAAAATTAATTGGAAATACACCTCAAACACTGGTGAAAAAACAAGGAAATGAAGGAAAATAGCAGGCATACCACCGGCAGTTCCTTGCGGAAGATGTAAAATCTAAGTCTAGCAATGGCGTCCAGGAGCCAGTGACCTCCGCTGATGTGACAGTGAACATGCAGAGACATTTTGCCCTGATATTTCTTCCACTGCACAAGAACTTCGTCTCTCTGTAACCTGTTATACCATCCCTGCAACTGTGCACATATATAAAGAACTCGCAGGCTTTAAACTTTTGAGCTATAAAAATCCTATTTTGTGCACATATATAAAGAATTCACAAGCTTTAAACTTCTGAGCTATAAAAATCCTATTTTGCGAACATATAAAAAGAACTCACAGGCCTTAAACTTCTGAGCCATGAAAATCCTATTTTCAAAAGATTCAGCAAAACAGAAAACAGACCGACCTGATCTTTATTGATTGTTTGAGAAATAGCCAGCGTTAATTTGGCCGTGATGTCGCTGTGTGTGAGCGTATAAGTCCTGGGAAGATGCGCAGGATGTTTCTCTTCATGTGTTCCAAGAAATAGAACCTTGAGCTTCGATGCCTGGAAGATTGCAGGCCCAAACAATCTCGCCACCTACCAAACCAACGCCAAGATTCAGCCCTCATAATTAATTAACAGAGCGCAATGAAAAAAAACTTTACACAAGCAAAAGCTATGATGAAAGTTAAATTACCACACGACTGGTGGATCGGGGGAAGCTGCTATTAATTCGATGTCTGTTATTGCACTGTAACTGATGCGCGACCAGGCCATTCCAGCTGCTCTCGCTGGCCAGAAACCTGGAGGAAAGCTTTATCTCAACACACCATATGCTGATATAACCTGAGAATCCTCAAACTGGCATGCAGCGCAAACCAGGGAACGTGGACGCCTCTGCATAAACTTCAAACATCTGGCATGCAGCGCATTGCATGCAGGGAAGGGAGAACAGGCAGCAAAGAAAACTTAGGATAAAAAACTTAGGCTAAATTAAGTTGCGCGAAATTGAGTTGAGCGCAAGTTGAGCGCAGGGAGAACTTAGGATAAATTGAGTTGAGCGCAAGTTGAGCGCACATCGGGCGACGTGAGGCCGGCAATAAGACCTCCAAACAAAAACTTTGGCTAAAATTTTTTTGCGAGGAAACTGCGCAGCATAAACTTTGGTTAACTAGTAAATAACCGGTACATATTTGCGGTCAACGCATCAACTAATAGCCAGTTGACTGCGTATCGAACGCTAATAGTCCCAGGCAGGGACTAATAAGAGTGTGAGTAGATTTTCTCACAACTTTTAGGAAGTTTTAAAAGAGTGTTGTGTGTCAAAACTAAGTACGGGCCTTCTTGTTCATGCATATGAATTTTTACGCAATTTGCACATTTATATTTGACTAGTGTGTTTCTGGAACAAATTTTCAATATTTCTTTATTTTAAATAGAGATCACAACAGAATTATTTTTTTATTTTTATTTAGAGTTTTGCATTGAATATGAGAATATTTTACAATGTTTGGATTTACTAGGATCTCAGCTCTTTTTACCTTCAAATTTGGTATTTACATTTTTAAAGTCAATGCTTAAGTTTCTAGTTAATTAGTAGCTAGGGTTTGCATTTCAATACTTAAGGTTTTGTCTTTAATTGTCAATAGTTAGGGTTTGATTTTCAGTTGCTAATAATTAGGTTTTGATTTCAAATGTTAGTAGATTGCAATATTAGATTTTTGAGTAGGGTTTTGTTTTTAATGAATTCCTTTCATTGTAGGATTAAAACATGTTATTGATTGGTGTCATGCAGGAACTAAAAAGTGTGAGAAGATAGGTTCCCAATGTATTTCTCTGGACTTTCTAGTGCTACATATCGACGTCTATGGATATTTAATTGAAATTAAATGTTGGTTCATTAAGATAACATATACTATATCCAACACGAGTCTCACTTAACAAATTCTTGAAAGATGCATAGAATATGAAGTATCTCATAACTGTGACAAATGCTTATTTGCAGTATCAAAGAGAATGTTGCTTGGAAACATAGTGAGCCAAAAGGGAATATACATAGACCCAGAGAGAGTCAAGGAATTATTTGACTTAAAACAACCTTCTACAAAAAAATAAGTCCAATTATTTTTCGAAATAACTGATCTTGTAAGGTGCTTTGTTCCAATTTGTGTGTCCATTATTAAACCTATAAATAAATTACTGAAGAAGGATATTAAATTTGAATGGAAATAATATATGTAGAAGGAATTTGGATGACAAAATAGATTTGGCTGCACTTTTTAGCGAGAGAGGACGTTTTTGAGTGGACAAAATGATGGCCCGATCGAGTTGTTTAAGAGCTTAAACAATGTAACCCAACGTTAGCCATGAGCACAATTGAGCCATGTTTTTCAAATTTCCCACAAATACAACCTAGGCATGTAATTAGAAAAAGTTCCAGGATCAATCCTCAAAGATAGATCTATCTTTAAAGCTAGATCCAGCCTTAAAGCTAGATCAAGCTATAGGCTAGATCAAGCTTTAGAGCTAGATCGAGTCTTTACTTTACCATGGTAAGGGCCTGATCGAGGGTTTCTCAAACCCTCAATCAAGCTATTTGAATTTGAAATAAAGCACCTAATCAAATATTTTAAGGGTTTCTTAAACCCTCGATAAAGTTATTTGAATTTCCAAATCAATCACTCAATCGATTATTTTAAGCACTCGATTGAGCCTCTTATGTCCTAAAATCCATAATTTCAGCACTTGTTATACAAAATTTCCTACAACACCATTTTGTGCCCTAGCGGACTTACGGCTAAATTTTTACCTAGGTTGCGGAGTTGATCACATTGGATTCATTAAGGAATCCTCTATCCAATGGCATATGGGTTTAACATTTCTTAATTTGTATGATATTTTTCATCTAATTTCTTTTAAACATAATGCTTTAAATTTTTTTGAGCTCTTTTAAAGAGGTTGAATAAAAAATCAATATAATAAAATATACATAATGAAAAAATATTCCAAAACACCACTATCTTCATTTACGAGTCCCCTAAAAGGGGTACTTTTGGTTTTTGAATTTAATTAAATTGTTGAAAAAAAACTTATGTGAACACGTGTCTACAAAATTAAATTGAAATGTTACTTCAGCCACATTGAAAAATAATAAAAATTATATTTTTGAATAAAAAATAAATATTTTTTTAATATGAAAAACTTAGCTCTCTCCCTGTAGATCATGCTCATATTTATATTTTTTTTTAAATCGCACATTTTAGACTAAGTTATGCTACATGAACACATGCATACATATTAAGATGTGTGAAAATTTGTAAGGTTAAGCATTTCATTTAATGGAAAATCGACATACTATATGACACAAAATATTTTCTAAAAAATAGCATTAGTGCCATAACATAATTCTCCACAATTTGTCTTTGTACTCCGAATCAAAATTCATAGTACTTTTATGAATTTTGAGGGATTCAATTCGATAAAAGAGGAAAAACTTGAAATTTCATCCCCACGTTTGGCCCAAAAATGTAACCCATCTTCATTCTTTCACCCATTTAAAGATATCAAGTCAGTAATAGACTTAGCCCCTAGCTTGATTAGTCTTGATTCTACAAAGGATTTCATCCCATACACTTTTTCATTTGATGAAAACATTGTTACAATATTGACACAATGAATGGAAGTGAAAGAGGAACATCCCATTTCTTTCATGAGTAATTAATTAGAAGAAAACGAATGAAGTATTATTTAGTCGAAAAGCACACTTATGATCTAGTTAAAGCCATTGCATATTTCAGAAGTTATAGTTTGACAATACATGTATTATCTTATCTTATTCATTGGTTAAGATGATGATGACACAACAAATGAGAAGGGAAATGGGCTAGTTGGTTGGAAAATATACAAGAGTATGACATTTACTTCAAACCCTTGAAAGCTATAATAGGACAATGGTTATGTAAATTTATTGGAAGGGTTGAATAATTGAGTATTGGACCTTGTAATGAAGAAGGCGAAGAATATTCTCTACAAACATCTAATTGGTATAAGGATATCATATTTTAATTGAAATTAGGATAATTTCCTAATGGAATGATAAGAATACAAAGAATATCTCTCAAAATGAAATCTAATTTTTATGTATTGGTATTCGGAATTTTATTCATAATAAATCATGATGGAGTATTATTAAGATTCCTTCCTCGATTGAAAACCTTAAATATTATTAAATAAATGCAAGAAGGTATGTGTGAGGGGATTTTTCTCCTACTATAACGACACATAAAATTCTTAAAGATGGATTTTATTGGCCCACACTTTTTAGGGATATCCATGCCTATATAAGAAAATATCTTTCACGTCAAAAGTTTTCAAGAAAGGAAAAGAGGATTTGTATGCTTCAAAAACTATTTATGTATGTGATTCGTTATTTCAATTGGGATTGGATGTTATTGGTCCAATTAATCCCAAATAAAGAGCTAGTCATGCATATATTATAATAACAATAGATTATTATACTAAATGGAAATAGCCTTAAAACAAGTGAAAAATAGAGAATTTTATAAAATTATTAGAAGAAATAATCCTTGCAATATTTGGCGTTCCAAAGGACTTTATCACAAATAGTAGATCTATATTGATTGGATATATATTTATAGAATTTTGTAGAAAATATGGAATACTTGTAGGACAATCTCCCAATTATTATCCACAAGTAAATGGTCTAGCTGAATCAACAAACAAAAATATAATTAATATATTAAATAAGGCAGTGGAAAAAAATTATAAAAATCTGCATAAAAATCTATTGAATTCTTTATGGGCCTACAAAGTTACTCCAAATATAAATACTACCCAAACACAAATGCTTCTAATATATGGGAAGGATGGAAGATTACCAATGCATTGAATATGGAAAAACAAATACAAGTGAAGAGAGAATTACGCCTACCCAATTTAGACTTCATCTACTAATTCAACTAGAAGAACAAAGAGAACAAGCTTTCAAAAAGTATTGAGAAGAATATGAGAAGTTGTAACTAGAATTTCAATATACAAGAAATGAGTAAAAAATTTTGAAGAGGAAAATTAGTTTTGATATGGAATAAAGAAAAGGAGAATAACTTAATTCACAAGAAGTGTGACACTTTACGGATTGGATCATATATTATAGAAAATAATAATGGTTGCAATTTGTACATATTTAAGGGAATGGATGATCAAGTGTTGAGATTGCCTATCAATGGGAAACACCTCAAATATTTTTGTGTTTATAAGTTCTTTGAACAACTCCCTATACATAAAAGTATATAACCTTGTATATATCTGGATTGTATCTTGCTTTATCCATATGTATATTTTGACTGCATAGCACAATGGAAAAGGAAATTAGTCAAGTTTCGGTGTTCTTATCAATGTAGGGGGGCTTACTATCTCACAGTAGGAGTTGAATGTTGATGTATTTTTACACTCCTATTGTATATTTTCCCACCCCCAAAGTTTTTCTTCATTTAGTCATTTTTCAAGTGAAATATGCATAAATACTCCACCACTTTGTATTGTACACATCTTTGCACTCCACATTTCTCTGTATTCCACACTTATCTACAGTAGCACTAAGGTTTCCACATTTCCAAAACTTATTCATTATTACTTATATTAAAAAAGAGTCATTAAGCATCCCTTCACATGTACAATCATTTCACATATCCATCCTTTCATGCATCCATTCTCCCGCACAATCAATATTTCACATAAACATTTTTCTCCAAACTTATTTTTTGCAAAATATGTCATAAAAATACCCTTTTTCTTGCATTTCATACTTTGTGAAAGTTATTCATTTTCTCCTTTCGAGGCTTATTGACATCCCATTTCTGGAATTCCAATCCTTGAGGTGGAAAAATGTCACTTCCTACCATTTCAATATGGAGATAGCTTAAATTATCACATTGACATTTTATTACATGGATTAACTCCTATATCATCTCTTTAAAACTATTAGTAAGTTATTAAATTTCATTATTAATCTCATATGGCCCAATGAAGGTGATAAGTGAAAATATGATATCATGTTAAAGACTATTGTGATTCAAGGATATAACAACTAAGGCTCCCACTAAAGAATCATTGATCTATCGTCCATATGCAAAATTGGTCCAAACTTAAACATGAACGCAACAAAATAAATACATTTTGATAAATACAGAGATGCAGAATAAATAACATTGTATTTCATTAATATCATAATACTGAAATATGATTCCAAAGGAAATGGAAATAAACTAGCTTGGGCAATGTTAGCTTATCTCTAAGAAGTGATGTGTCAGCTACATGCCTATGAACTATGTTAAAATGAGGCTCAAGTGCCTATTTATTATTTAAAAACAAAAAAAAAACCTAAACAACCAAAAGCCGAACACTAGGAGATGTAACACCAAAAGTTTGTGGGCCCCTTTGGGGTTAGTTGGGTAGCCAACTTCCCGGGGTTGTAACGTGGTCATATTATCTTTGTTTGGCACATATGATATCTTGTTGGAAAGGTATCTCCAATTTCTACAGGATTTTCAGAAGGCTCGTAGCTGTAGACCTATAGAGGACCTTAAAAAAACACCATTTAGGGGGTCAAAACAACTCCAGAAGTTTAGGACCCAAAACATTGCTAAAAATGGTAAATGGTGAAATAAACAAGGAAACGGATGAAACCAACTGGAGGTCTAGGTGGAATAGGAGGTTTTACAACAATATCCACCTATATGATATTCCTTCTCCGTTAGGATGAAATGATCCCCATTGCATGTATAGCCTCCACGAGGTGAGGAAATTTCTATTGAACCTGATCCCTAGTGAAACACTTGCCTTGGTGAAGGAGTTGGCCTACTTTGACAACTTGATATAGCTCGATCCTTTGGTGGAGATTTTTCTTGATTCGCATGTCCATGAGATGATCATTTGTGGCATATTAGATGCAATCTAGGTTGAGCTTTGTTGGTGTGAATTGTTCTGGAATGTCGAACGCGTTCAACAATGGTGGAAAGTATGGCCAAAGGTGGTCTACATTGAACATTGGGTGTAAACTAAGGAATGGTGGGATACTAAGCTTGAATTCATTGTCACTAAAAACCTTGGTGATGGTGTATGGCCCATATTAGAGCGGGTGAAGCTTGCAGTGGGGTCCACCAAGGCACTCTTTCTACAAATGTAGCCAAACTTTGTCACCCACCTGGAACTTGTGTGACACTTGATGTTGATCATGGCACTACTTGTACTTAGCATTGGACCTATCCAATATATCATGGACCTCATGCAATATTTTTGAGTGCACTCAATGAATTTTTTTACCCTGTTTGCTTCGAATTAAACATGTGTTGAATCTACCTGAGCGGTTGCAAATGGTAGGGCCACATCAATGGGACATGGATGAAATCCTAGCCCTACTTGAAAGGCATTGTGGCCTGTTGAAATGTGGAGAGCTAAGTTGTATTTGTGTTGGACATAGGGCATACTTTAATCCCATGTGTGTGGATTCTTCGAGTTGTACATGTGCAAAATGTGTATGATCATTTTGTTGACAACCTCTGTTTGGCCACTAGTTTGGGGATGGAAAGCTGTTGACTTAGTAAGTTTTGTATCCAACATCGATTAGAGACTTGACCCAAAGGAACTCAAGAATCTTCTATCCCAATCTGAGACAATGGACTACTTGATCACAAAGTATACCCACACTAACTTAAAGAAGAGCTTAGCAGTGGCCTTTGCTATAATACTCTTCTTGCAGGCTTCCATGATGGCCATCTTAGAGAATTTGTCGACGACCATGAAAAATTAGTCATTGTCGTGCTTAGTAGTAGGAAGGCCCGACCTGTAATTCATGGAGATATATTCCCAAGTTTTACTAGGATTAGGTAGAGGGTTACATAGGCCTTGCTTCTTGATGGTTGGTTTGGCAATGACGTAGGCAATGCAGGATCTAAAGCACCTTCCAACATTCTGATGAACTTTCAGCTAATAAAAATACTTTTGTAATACCGCCACTATTTTATTTACTATGAAATGTCTAGCAACCCAGCTGTAATGCACCTCCTAAATCATCTTGGCATGATTGCTTGAAGGAACATAGATGTGTCCCAAGTGGCATAATAATACATCCTGAAGGTGAAAATTTGGAACTTGCTTCTCTTCCAAGAGTGTTGGTATCTGATGTTGAATTCTAGATGCGGCCACCTTGAAGTCTTGTGCTCACAGGAGTCAAGCACAGTGATTAGTGCCATGACTGGTGGTTGACTAAGATAGACTGCAAGATTATTGTTGTTGCCCTTCTTGTACTTAATGCTCAAATGGAACTGTTCCAGGTAGATGGACCATTTCTAATGGAAAACATTCAGCAACTTCCCTTGTGTCTGTATGAACTGCAAGAGTCGGTGGTCTATGTGGATGATTGTCTCCTTCCCTTGAATGTAATTCCATTGATCTAAAGCTTTCACGATGGAATACATTTCTTTGTCGTAAGTGTGATACTTTTGTACTAGGTCTGAAAGTGTGTCACTGTGGTAATCCATTGGATGCCCCTACTGAGTAAGAACTACACCAATAACATAGTCAGAGGCAGTTGTCTCAATCTTAAATGGTTGTTGCAAGTCTAGTAATTTGAGCACTAGTGCAGAGAAGAGGTGATG
Source organism: Pinus taeda (assembly GCA_000404065.3). Classification (NCBI taxonomy): domain Eukaryota; kingdom Viridiplantae; phylum Streptophyta; class Pinopsida; order Pinales; family Pinaceae; genus Pinus; species Pinus taeda. Next base: position 55,881 of record APFE031435499.1, read on the forward strand.
CTTCAGCTCAAAAAATTCCTTATGTTGGGTTTTAGACCAAAAAAAATGATTTCCCTCTACCATTGGTGACTTGATTTAAAGGCCAAGTGATATGAGATAATCCCAACATAAACCTGCAGTAGAAATTGGAAAGACCTGGAAAGTTACAAAGCTATAATAGAGTGGTTGGGACTAGCTAATATTGAATGAATTGTACCTTGGATGGGTCCACATACACATCATGCTAATAAATGATATACCCCAAATATTGAACCTAGGTCATACCAAAAGTACATTTCTCCAAATTGGCACACAACTTGTGTTCTCAGAGGGTTTGAATGACCCGTCAAATATGGTGGAGGTTCTCTTCCCATCTTTGGTTGAAGATCAAGATGTCATCGAAATACACCACCAAAAATGCATTGGTGAAGGGTTGCAAGATGTATTCCATGAATCTCATGAAGGTTGTAGGGGCATTTGCCAACCTGAAAGGCACAACCAACCATTCAAAAAGGCCCTCCTTAGATTTAAAGGAAGTCTTCCACACATCTGAGGGTTCAATAGGCACTTGGTGATAACTAGACTTCAATTGAATCTTTCTAAAATGTTTAGCCACCTTGAACTAGTTTAGAAGGTCATCAATTCATGGGACTAGGTACCTGTTCTGGACAATGATCTTGTTCAACACCCGATACTCGATACAGAGTCTCCAGGTCCCATCCTTCTTTTGTACCAATAAAATTGGGCTCTCATAGGGTGATGAGCTTGGCTTGATGTTCCCTTTCAGTAGCAACTCCTGAATCTACCTCTTGATCTCATCATTCTCTAGAATAGAGAGTTGATAGATCGGTCCATTGGGTAGTGGCACGCACCGGGTCAGATCAATAGAGTGCTTGACCTGAGAGTGCAGAGGTACCTTTGTAGGTGAGGCGCAAATGTCCCTAGACTCCTGCATGACCTTGTGCATCTGTTTTTGCTATGTAGAACAGAACCCCCATCTAGAAGCTGTGGCCACAACCTTCTTCTTTCCCTGAGGGCGAATCATAAGGAAAACAAATTTCCTTGTTTGGGAAATGATCTTACTACATTGGTTTGTAGTGATCAAAGAGATGATGGTAGGTGATGCTACCTTTAGTATCTTGTACAACTTATTACCCAAAGTAATAATCACAAAGTGAGGTCTAGGCTCATACACAACATGTCACTTCCACAAGTATGGTTTTCCTAATAATACATCACAAAATTCAAGAGGAGAAACATTACATAGTACCTCATTCGTGAAGGGCTTGATGTTGTAGGGAAGGTCGCACTATTGGATGACATTGAGATCTCATCTTTGGTGAAGCCACTGGATCATGTATTAGATGCATATGTGTTATCATCGGTAAGCCCAACCGCTTCATGACCTCTGGTATAATGAGGTTATTTTGGCTCCTGTTGTTGGCAATGAACTACAATAGAGAACCCTTCACCCACATTAGTGAGTGGAAGAGGCATTGCCCCTCCTTTCAATCTTCAAGCTCATTTTTCTAGATCTTGGTAGTGGCCACAGTGGCACTAGGCTCCACATCATTGATCTGATTCTCTTTGTCATTCCCCTTGCAGGGTTCTGACTCAGAGTCAAAATATGCGTCTATATCAGGAGCCATTAGCTTAACCACTAGTGACTACTTAGCCCAACACTCACTTTTATTGTGAGTGGATCTCTTTTCAAAATCACACCATTTTCCCGTGTCCTTCTTTATCTTTGTGGTGTTGTTATTTGCTTGCAACTTTGGTGGGTTGTCTTGGGTTGCCTCGCCTTGGCTTTGGCCTTTTCTCTATGGTTTGGGGGGGCCTTTCCCTTTCTTCAGATTCACAAATCCAAAGTCCCACTTCTGTTGTTTAAAATTCTACTCAATCTTGATAGTGTATCGATATGTCGTGTTGAACGAGGGGATGTCCAAGAACTCCATCTCATCCTATATGTAGCTGTGTATATAGTCATGGTACTTAAGTACCAAATTCCGCTCAGAATCTTTGATACCCAACTTTGTATGAAGGATATGGAAAACATTTGTAAACTTCGACACATCTTGATTCACTTTATATATTTATCCTCATAGCTCTCGATAGGGTAATATCATTCCTTGATGGCTTATCGAAAAGAATTCCAAGTAGGTGCAGCTAAAAATAGTGAGGATCCCCTCTCGTCCTTTTGTTCATAGTAGGTTTCACACTAGTCCTTGATGTTTTGGGTGGCTTTAAGAAGTGAAAAAGTAATCTTTTCGGGATTAGAAAAGTCATGAACTAAAAAATATCCTTCCAATAGATTCGACGATTTATCTATGGCCTCTGCATGAATTTTTCCCTCAAATATGGGAATGTCAAATTTAACTTGTACCTTAAAAGGAGTGGCACCTCCAGAGTGGCTGTTGCATGAATATGCGTCACCTATGGGTAGTCATCGAAGGATCTGGACAAAGTTATCCATCAACATGTTCCTCTATCACTCGAGAGCTTCCTCGAGCAATATTTTGATAGGATCTCCTTCCCCCTCATCTTTATTTTATGCTGCCATACAAGGTCATCGGGGTTTGTGGGGCTGGTCTTGCAAAGGTTCAATCTAGTCGAGCCATGATGCCTTATACCCTGACCTTAATGGGGACATGCAAAGAAAAACATAGAAATAGTAGACTGCTATGATACCACTGATTTTAACTTAAACATGAATGCAAAAAAATACATATATAACCATAAATACAAATATGTCGAAGAAATAACACTTCATTTCATTAATATGAGAATATTGAAATATGCTTACAAACATAATGGAAATAAACTAGCTCAAGCGATGGTAACTTTTCTCTGAGAATAGATGTATTGGCTACATGCCTTTGAACTATGTTACAATGAGGCTTAAGGGCCTATTTATTATTGAACAATAAGATAAAAAACTAAACAACCAAAAGCCTAACCCCAGGTTCTGTAATGCCAAAAGTTTGTGGCCCAGTTGAGGTTAGTTGGGCAGCCAACTTCTTGCAGTCATAACTGGGTCATATTATCTATGTTTGGCACATATGATACCTTGTTGGAAATCTCTCTTCGATTACTACAGGATTTGGGGAAGGGGCCTTCCTATGGCCATGGGCATACAATAGACCTCAAAAGAACATCGTTTAGGGGGTCAAAACTACTCCAGAAGTTTAGGACCTGAAAAACTGCTAAAAATAGTAAATGCTGAAATAAACAAGGAAACAGATGAAATTGATTAGAGTTCTTAGTGGAATAGATGGGTGGCCGCTAATATCCACTCATATAAAAATATACATTAAACCAATGAGAAATATGGAAACTAAAATAAAGAAGGATTCAATTTGTGGAGAGATGGCCAACTTATCAACTAGACAAGGTAAACAAATCCACTGGTTTACTACATATTATTGGTACTTAAGCTTGGCTAAATAAGAAAGATAGATAAATAAAATCTATAACATAGGTTGGTGAATTATTTAGGCATCCTAGAAGTTTTTGACTTTAAAAAGATAATGCATTGGTGTGAAAAGTGGTTTTATTTGAAAATTAGAGCCATCAAGTTGAATTCAAAGAAGAACCTAATGCTACTTACTCCTAATATTTTTAGAATAATTTTGAAGCTTCCTGAGCCTAATAGGAATGATAAACTCACTGAATATGATTCTTTCATGCACTCACAAGGTTAAAACATGAATATTCTACAAGAATTTATATTATCCTCTGCACCCATCATGTCTACTTGTTCTTCCATATATATCTCTATTTCTTTGAGCCATATATAGATTTTTCCTTGTTATTTTCCTGAGTTACGAGGCTGGAGTTGAATGTAATGGTTTCTAGGTAAATGTTTTATATTTTGTAGTTATACTTGAAAATTAACACTTTGTTTGATCGGGGGAAGGTTGTTTCCACCGATATTTCATATTAGCTAGTAAATTTCCAAAAAGCCCAATTTTTTATATGATGTCCTACCTAGTGATGGAAATAGTTTCATGTAACATATGCCACTCCTTATTTTGTAAAAGTAACATGAACCCAAATATGTAATGAACTAAATTCTAGTATCCTATATTGTGGAAGCATAAATCCCCATTTCAATGTTTTCAAGCCCAAGATCCTTTTATCCATGAGTTCAACCATATGATGATTGGGGCAAAGCCCAAAAGAATTTTTGACGATCCGACAAAGTTCCTACGAGGAAAAGGGAGATATGAGAAGCGAGAAGATAATACTTTCATCAAGATATAAGGATATAAGGGAAAACACACACTTCTCTCGAAATTTGTTCCTAATAGATACTTTATTACTAACCTATGAAAACAACACCACCCTTCGTTAGTTTTATTTGATAAGAAAAACAAAAAGCAATTTATTACAATTGTTCGAAATAATGTTGAGAGGGGGGGGGGGGGGGGGTGTGGGGGGTGAATCAGTATTAGCAAATCAATATAACTTTTTAATTTGATTCATATGTGCTACTTCAATTAAGGGAACCCGCGTGTACACATAGCTGTGATTAATGCAACTAGTGTATATCCAGTAAACTTATGATTATGTTAATCCATCATATGTTGATCTTTAATTAGTGCATTAGAACTTCATTAACCATATAAACAGTAAATAGGAGTTAGTAAAATAGAATAGATCATCGCACATAAGAAACACACATGAACACTATGATGTAAGGTGGAAACCCAATGCAGGATAAAAACCACCTGTTGTCGTCTTCCTTTAATATAAGAAAAACCTATTTACAATCTTGTACTGGCGCAGACTCATACCAGTACGCAAGCACCCACTTGTAGAAGGCTACAACTTTCTCTCGTTTTCCAACTACTACTAAAAGGGAGATACAACCCCCTGTCTCTTGTATTGGCTGATACGATTACCAGTATGTAGGTGTCGGCCTACTGAAGGCTCCAACCTTCATTCTTCCTCCAGGGACCACGTTTCATAAATTTTCAGACTGGATACACCTAGATCATAACACCATAACATGAAGGCCACATTTCGTCCAATTTTCATACTGGACCCATCAACTACATTGAAGCTCAAAATCAATCAAAACTACAATACAATCATTGCATTAACCAATCATTCAATTCTAAATCACCCAACACTGAATCATTGAAGACTTGTCATCAGAACACAGTAACTAGACCATGTAGCAGAACCTAGAACTCTGCAAGAACCATCAGAACCATTTGCAAATTTAGATATAATATTTCATTATGTATATGCTACTATGATGAACCCAACCAATGTGTATACACACTTTTACCAAAGCAAACCCGCGTACAGATCTGCAAATACTAACTTATAACTTTGCAGCTATTCCAGACATCAATCATACCCAGATCATCACATTTATAGAATAAACATGCGTCAATAATTCAGATCTAGTCTATTGATCAGACCACATAAGATAAAACATTCCAAGCCTTAACATCCTGATCCATCATTCATCATCATCCACATGGCATCATCTTTGGTTCAGATCAAGAAAAGCATCACAAACCCATAACCAGCGTACTGGATCTCACACTTCATCAGATATTCAATCCTTTCACATCTTGAATGCCATGGCCTAATGATCTTCTCCTCCTTATATGGGTTTAGGCCTCTCTCAATACCATGGTCCAAAACCACATAGGACCAATACCTTGGACCCAATACCTAGGGTCAATACCTAGGACCAAATACCATGGACCAATACCAAAATACCATGGACCAAATACCACGGACCAAAACTTAGTATTTCAACATGTACGTGCTTTCCCTTCTGTGAAACTGCGTGTGTAAGACATACGTGCCTTTTGTTCTTCTAACCCACGTGTATATGCACCTTTGTCAAGGTGAACCAACGTATACCTCTTTTTGATCATGAATTCTTTGCTCTTGACCTATTGTACTGTGATCTGTCATCTGAATGAGTTTCCATCAGGGACAACACTTGAATCATACCTGTATCATAATGCCAACAATCTCCCCCTTTGGACTTGATGGCAGCCACCACACCAAGTCACTCTCCCCCTTTGACATCAAGGGCAAAGGGCGGACTAAGAAATTTTCTCCCTTGATATACATTTTGTTGTCCATACTCCCCCTGAGTACATGCTAAAATTTCTGATTGAACTCTCCCTTTGTACATGCTGAGATGTACCAATCCGTCCATGCTCACCCTGAGCACATGTAGAATTCCTTGATCGAACTCCCCCTTTGTACATGCCAAAATGTACCATTCTGTCCATGCTCCCCCCTGAGCACATGCAGAGTCTGCAAAAATATTTTTTAAAAGAATAACATGACTCTACAACTCAACTAAGTGAGTATGACCTTCCTATCACCAATGACTCATACATACATCAATCTCCCAACCAAGTGGGGATACACCATTTTTTACTCATCCACCCAACCAAGTGGGGATATACCAAATGTTTATGCGTGACTGAAATAAACATTATTACATCATCCTCCCATGCATAGTGAGGATACACATTAGGTCTTTGTATGACCTTTACATCAAATGATATACATGACTTTTATAACAAAGACCAGCAATCTAAACAAGGCCATGTTAGTCATCAGCAACTATCATACCCATATATGATCTGCACCGTAGGCATCTATCAATAACATCCAGACCTATAACTGTAATATCATTATCTTGACCAATCAATAATAAGTACATAAGCATCATCACGAAAGACTTCAAACCATAATGCCAACAATGCATTATTCGAAGCATACGCTGCCCTTGAACCTGTTCCGTCTGTTCACTATCAGATCTAATCATGCATATATTAGCAAGAAGTATCAAGGCATCATCATCAATACATCAAGTTAGGATCAAAAGCACTTCATCAACACATTTTCACACATCATCAACAGATTATAATCATCATCAAACAGAGCAAATAATTGACTAAACCATATCAGCCCCTTTTTCTTGAGTCTGTGCCACTACTTTTCCTCAACCCAGCATATACGCGATTGTGTAGCTTCGAACTCATGTATATATGTGACTTGTATTCATGAAGCCTGCGTATGAGATTTAGGGCACTGAAGTTTAACACTCTCAGCTCCCTCTGAGTCTGTCATGTCTATATACTCTGCTATGCCACATCTTTCTGACTGTACTTCCTTCTTCTTCCATATCTTCAACTGTGATGGTGTTTTCTCCTTTTGGTATGGTGCCTATACTTTATTCATGCATTCCTTTGCTATATGTCCAAACTTGTTACATGCATAACATCTTACATGTTTCATATTCCTTGTCTAGCAGTCAATGGCTTTGTGACCAAACATATTCCAAGCAAAACAATATCCCTTAAAGTACCTGGAACGTGATGATCTTTCTATGTGATGGTCTTGCATCATTCTACTTCCGCATCTTGTTGCAACATGTCCAAGATTATGACATACATAACACTCAAAATTATTCATCTGAGAAAATAACCGACTATCATTTCCATAGTTTGGAGTAAAATATTTCCTTTGACGGATTTCTTTCCTTGGTTGTTGATGTGGTTCACCTCTTATCTTCTTGTTGATCATTTCAGGTTTTGTATTAGAGTTCCTTGCCTCACCCTGAGAGCTAGATTCGCTTTCAAAAGATTCATGAAAACCAAGACCAGTTTTGATAGCAGGGGATCTTTGGCTACTAAGAATATCATCCAAAATCTTAGTACTATCTTGAAATCGTAACAGTTTATCCTTTTCTTCTAATTTACCTTTTAAGATATTTACCTCAATCTGATGTTGCTCTTCCTTTTCCAAATGTTGTTTCTTCAAGATTTCTACAGCCGTTCTTCCTTCTTCCACTTGTTGCCTTAATTTGAGAATCTCATTTTCTTGTTCTTTATCTACTTGACGTAGTTCTTCATTCTGCTTATTTTTCAATGATATCACTTCATCTTGTAGCATTTGACGTACTTTGAAGGCACACTCCAGCTAAGATTTTAATCTGGAAACTTCTTCTTGCAGGACACTCTCTCTTTTGTTAGATAGATCTTGTTGTTCTGATGCTACATTTACTTGTTCATCTTCAATCTAAGGTGATTCAGAATCTGAATACTTACTTCCACCTGACGGCAAGCTGTCGTTATTCTTTTGAGCTATCTTCTTCTTCAGACATGCTTTCTTTCCCATCGTTCTACGAATCTCCTTCAAGCAATCAAGCTTCTACCAAAGGACTTACTCTGATACCAATTTTTAGAAATAATACTGAGAAGGGGGGGGTGAATCAGTATTAGCAAATCAATATAACTTTTTCATTTCATACTCTGATTCATATACGCTACTTCAGTTAAGGGAACCTGCATGTACACGCAACTGTGATTAATGCAACTAGCATATATCCAGTAAACTTATGATTCAGATAATCCATCATATGTTGATCTTTAATTAGTGCATCAGAACTTCATTAACCATATAAACAGTAAACAAGAGTAGTAAAACCGAATAGATCATCACACGTAAGAAACACACATGAACACCATGATGTAAGAAGGAAACCCAATCTGGGACAAAAACCACCTACTGCCATCTTCCTTTAATATAAGAAAAAACTATTTACAATCTTGTACTGGCATAGACTCATACTAGTACGCAGGCACCCACTCGCGGAAGGCTACAACCTTCTCTTGTTCTCCAGCTAATATTAGAAGGGAGCTACAACCTCCTGGATTTTGTATTGGCTAATATTATTACCAATACGTAGGCACCGGCCTACTAAAGGCTCCAACCTTCACTCTTCCTCCAGGGACCATGTTTCATAAATTTTTAGACTGGATACACCAAGATCACAACACCATAACATGAAGGCCACGTTTCATCAAATTTTCATACTAGACCCATCAACTACATTGAAGCTCCAAATCAATCACAACTGCAATACAATCATTGCATCAACAAATCATTCAATTTTGAATCACCCAACACTGAATCACTGAAGACTTGTCATCAGAATACAGTAACCAAACCACAGAGCAAAACCCAAAACTCTGCAGCAACCATCAAAACCATATGCAAATTCAGATATCATATTTCATTATGTATATGCTACTCTGATGAACCCAACCAACGTGTATACGCGCTTTTACCAAACCAAAATCACGTACATATCTGCAAATACTAACTTATAACTTTGCAACTATTCCAGACATCAATCATACCCAGATCATAACATTTATAGAATAAACATGCATCAATAATTTAGATCTAGTCTATCCATGATCATACCACATAAGATAAAACATTCCAAGCCTTAAGATCATAATCCATCGTTCATCATCATCCACATGGGAGCATCCTTGGTTCAGATCAAGCAATGCATCACAAACCCATAACCAACATATTGGATCTCACACTTCATCAAATATTTAATCCTTGCACATCTTGCATGCCTTGTCCTAATGATCTTCTCCTCCTTATATAGGTTTAGGCCTCTCTCAATACCATGGTCCAAAACCACATAGGACCAATACCTTGGACCCAATACCTGGGGTTAATACCTTGGACCAAATACCATGGACCAAATACCACGGACCGAAACTTAGTTTTCCAATATGTACTCGCTATCCCTTCTGTGAAACTGCATGTGTATGACACGCGCCTTTTGTTATGCTAATCCACATGTATACGCACCTTTTTCAAGGTGAACCAACATATACCTCTTTCTGATCATTAACTCTTTGCTCTTTCCATGTTGTACTATGATCTGTCATCTGAGTGAGTTTCCATCAAGGACAACACCTGTATCATACATGTATCATAATGCCAACAACAATTGCTTTCAATCTGGGAGAGATTACAATACAAAATTTTTCCTATTTTACAAGATTTGTTGACTTATTGAAATATTTTAATGTAATTGAAGTTGAATCCATCCAAGGATTTGACCCTAAAGGTACATTTTTAGTCACTTGGCATCCTTGAGATATACCAATATGTTCACAAGGATTTCAAAATAAAGTGTAGAAAGTCAAGTTTCTAAGACACCTACCTCAGCTTACCATTTTAGAATAAAATAAAGTACTAATACCGAAGGGAAAAAAAAAAAGCAATGAAGGATAATGCCCACAATCTCTCACCCTACTCAGGCACCATAGATCAGTCAAAGTTCATCTTCTACAAAGAGGACAAAGCAAAAAATTTCTATAAGAGGAGACAACAATGGCCAACATTTTGGTGACAATGATGGATAAGAGCCATCCCCTCATGTTTCTCTTCAAAAAATTCATGTAGCTTCATTGTCTAAAAGAAAAGTTTCATGTTCAAAGGAGACACAAAATGCAAAAGGACCCATGGATATGGAAGTAAATAGTAATGTATTTTTGGAATGGGTATTGACATGAATGGTCGAAGAGAAAAACTTTGTTGAATGATTGGATTTTAAAGAGCCTACTTCATTTGAAGATGAATCATTAACCATGCAGGACGCCCATTATGACAATTATACTAAGAAGCTACAATTTGAAAAGGTGAAAATAAAAGAGAAGGAAGTACTGAGTCAAACAAAGAGTGAAATGGATGTTTCAAAAGTCAAACCTTCTAAACTCCTCAAATTATAATAGAATAAATGGTATGCTCTTACTCATTATGTAGTAGAGAAAGAAGCTGAAAATTTAAGACTAAAAAGAGGATATATGAGCTTGAAGAAGCTCTTAATCCAACAACCTTATTCATGACTCCATTATCTTTTGAAGCGCTTAAAGTAATGGTAACATCTGGTTAGCCCATAGGATAAGAAAGGCAACAAAGTTGTTAATATGAATTAGAATATACGTTGCTATTAATATTAACAAGAAACTTGTGATTATAGAAGAAGCTTAGGAAATTTCTCTACACTTGAGAAATTTATCTCACTGAAATAAATTCTTTCCTGAATATTTATGAAGGGATCTTGAGAATAATCAACAATTTGCTGAAAATGACTCAAATAAATTTGTGAATAAAATCAACTCTCTCAGTCAAATCAAAAGGCATCAAAAAGGCTTTTCAACCCCAAAATGAATTAAACAAATAAAAGTAGGATGGTTTGCTAATATTAAAATGCTCGAATATTCCCTTGGAAAATGTGTTTAAGCATCAATGACCACAAACACTTTTTCAAAGCTGTTAATATTTTCAAATACCTTGAAAGCCCTCAAATAATTAGGGATTCCATGATGATCCCTAGAGATGTTTTAAAACAAGAATTGGATGGGGGCCTAAATTTGATAATCTAGTTGATTTTCCCAAAGCTCAAATCAAGAAGTGATTGGTCCTTTTTTTAATGAAAATAACTGCCAAATGGTTAATATTGTGCAATTGTAACTATCACATGCTAAATAAATAGAAGATAATGTATTTTATTTGAGAATGAATCAATATATAACCATCTTGTCTATGAAATAGTATATCAGAAAATGGCTCAAGAAGTTCTTAAATGAAGTCTTTAACGCATAATAACTACCTAAGTATTTAAGATAATGAAAAATCAAAGAGCCAATTATATATAACTTCTTATACAACAACTACACAAGCAAGGAGAATTATTCCACTTCTGATCCTTTTTCAATTTTGTGGGTGTTTATTTTTCTTTGAAGCAATTCCCTACTCTCTCCTTAATCTTTGACTAATCTAACTTTATTGAATTATCACTTGTTTTCTAAAGCCAATCCCTGACTGCATTTCCTTTCTTTCTTTTAGGTACCCTTATCATTATTATTTGATCCAAAGGAATCTAATCTGAGTCCCTTAGAGATGAATGCATTTGATTTTACATAAGTAACAAGATTTTAAGAATATGATTTAGGCACTTGATTTCATTCTAAAATTTTAAGCCCAGAAATTATTCTTTTGACTCTCACAGAGATGTTATTTTGGGAAGACATGTAAATTGTGATTATGAAACTTTAATTTTCATATAAGAATTAAGAGTCTCATGAAATTTTTTTCCTATCCTATTATGACTTTAAATGTGTGATATCATTTCATATTTCTTTGAGAATCGTAACCAATACTTTCTATTTCAGTCTATTTGAATTTGCTTCCAATATGTTTCCTCATGTATGTTTATGGATGATAATGTGGAATGGATTTGTGAGTACATAATATTTTTGGCTATCATTATATTTCTACTTTGAAAAGGTGCACTCACAAGCATGCTCTCAATGCTTATTATTTAGTATTCAAGCCATATGCATATGAGAGTGATCAATAGGGGAGTACCATCTCTATAAAAAAAGGGAGAGGGATCTTGGAAACAATACCAAGGAGGTTGGATTTTTTTCCTATTATCAAATAGACCAGCAATTCCATAACCCTCAGTGGCCAACAATGCCCATCAAGTTTACCTTTGAGATAAAAAAGGTGATGAAAATACGAGAGAGAACTCAACCACCCACATCACCACGTGACATTTATGGCGTTCATCAAACTCTTTGGTGGTTGTTAGTATTGGGTTGTGCCAATTCCAATGGACCTTGACCAAAGATGCTACTAAATGGTACATTCAAATTGATAAAGTATCCCACCATGATTGTGCTTCCATGGTGCAAATGATTATGAACCACTTCCAATTACCTTCACAAGAAGAGATCTGAAATAATCCTTTGTCTACATTCAAGAAGGAAACTTCCATCCACATCTCTAATAATATTCATGAGTGGAGGTGATGAAAGAGGTCGATTGGGACCAAGATTCCCAATTGATTGCTTGAATATTGACTCAACCAACCCTTGCTACCATAGATTTCCAAGTATGTAGGTATGGTCCTGCTGGATACAAAGGAGAAAACCATCTTGCATGCCCAACATCTTGATTTTATTACGCTAAGTTAATAACTATATATGATATCATTCCAAATTCTCCTCGATAATCAACTGATCCACAATGCCCAAAAGTAGGACTACATTCTGATGGCGTGATTGATTTCTTATCTAACAATGTTATCAGCTAGTTAGTTTCTCAACTACGACAATTAATTATCACATCAATGGCTATTGCAATTGTGCCTAGTTCTCAACATGCTAAGTCTCCCGAGAAAACCGTCAATATTCATACAGTGCAATCCATGCAACCAAATAATTCTCAACAACCTAGTGGTATCAAGATGAAGAAAAGGGAAAATAACACTACATTTTGGTTTTGGATATGTTGCCAAATTCTTCTATATTCCATTTATTTATGTGAGATTTCATTTTCTTAATAATTTGTTAGAGAATGTAAATTCTAGTACCCTTTGTATTGGTGTCCTCTTACTATGATATCTACAAATTTTCCTTGAATTCTAGGTGACTAAGCTAAAAATTCTCAAATCTAAAGGGGATTTCCTTTGGGCATATAATATTTCTTCTTTATATGGATATAACACAATGATCTATGCCAACATTTAATGACACTTCGATTGGATGATTGTATCCCATTGTCTAAAATTATGTTGAAACCAAGAACCTTCCCAACTTTATTGCCACTGGTTGGTGTCCTCCATTTTTTCCTTCTCTATTGTTGTTTCAAGTGTTAAGGCCATATATAGTTGGTATATCTATGAGTCATAGGATATTAATGAATTTCTTGAAATGAGTTATTTCTTCCCTTATTTCCCTCACTCTATTTATCTTTTCTGATAAGGATGTGAAGAGATGGAAGTTCCTTCCTATAATCCATAACTTTCTTTTGTTTTCTTCACCCTTTTTCTCTATATCACATCTATGAATGATTCATCATGTGGGGGACCTATGGGCTATAGTAATTAGTTACCATGTTTGCCTATTTGGATTCCATTTCTTGGTAGGTTCTTGACGTGAAGTGAGTCTCCATTATCACATCTATTAGGATGATATGGGAAATGTTCCATAGTATTTCTATTCACCTTACCATTCCATCGTTGCCTTTGGTTATTGTGTTATTTACTAGATAACTTGTTTTAGAAATATTGTGCATGTGTTAAGCATTGCACTTTACTTTTTGTAATAGCATGATGTTGAGCTTCGTTTATGATTTTATCTTTTAAGAGAAACTACTTGATTTTATTATTGAGGCCTCTTATCCTATAGGATATAACTTGCATAGTTAACTAGAGTGGGTTGGATCTTGTAATTTTTTTGGAGTGCTTTGGTCTAGCTTGAATTGATTAATATGGATCTCATTGCATCTTTTGTTGGTAATGTTTTCTCCCTATATTCCCTTTTTTGGCCCCTTCGGTTTATGCACATTGATTGCAATGGGTTTAATACCTACCCCATAGGACATATCAGCTCGTGAAAGTCCTCCTTGCCCCTTAGCTTTTCTCTGCATAAATTCTTTCTACATTTGTGTTATTTCCTTAAGATGGATTCTATTTAAGAAATATTTCTTTTATTTCTTTTGTATTGGTAGAGATATCATATCCTCCATTTCTACATCATGAGATTGATTTTAAGGGTATATGCTATCTTGTTTTGGATTTAAAGCATTTATGGGCATCTTTTCTCCCCTTATTGGGTTTGAATGGGTACAACCTTTTCCTTTTCATCTTTTTCCTTCTTTTGGATTATAGGTATTCTATATAAGGTGTTGAGAGCTTCAAATTTATATGTACTATATTTACTTCTTTGTCCACAAGTGTGTTCATATATTATTTTTTTCTATGTTTCTCTATTTCTTCCTACGAGTTTGGACCTACATATAGTTCTTTGAAGGCATTGTTACTCTACTACTCTATTATAATTGTGTGGATTTTGAATTGAATAGGTGACCATGCTCATGGATACTTCTAGAGTGGAATGTAATATTTTTATATTTTGAGGTGTGAAACCATTCTTCAACATTATTTTTGATATTGATCAATTCTAGGAGGTCCCTTGAAACATTTATGTATATGCAGATCCATGCATAAAAAATGTATCTGCCTAAGTTTGGTGACCTTTTAGGTCATGATGTAGGCTCCAAGCATATTGCCTATTCAACTTATGGTTTCTTCATTCTATGGGAGGGAGTACATATGGGCTTAAGTTAGTGCATGTATAAAGTCTTCTTATGCTAGGATGAAGTATTCTATCAAGTATGATACATGGAGACCAATTGAGCTAAAAA
>APFE031435499.1:70968-107692 GCA_000404065.3 Pinus taeda
ATAGCTTATAAAGATGACTATAAAGAATACCTTAAATCCATGTTTCAAGCTAATAAATCCCTTGGGTTTCCATTGCATGCATATCCATCAAGTTATTGCTTGCTTTCATAGCGAGATCTTACGAATTTTCTAATCATAACATTGTAATGCTTGTATTTGATGTGATTTCTAATACAATTAGATGTTGCATTAAAGCTCGAGTTATCTACTATCTTAACCAAACAAATTATAGTCCTTCTAATTAATGTTTGACGTTGGTTTGTGTGAAAGGTGGAAAGCATAAGGTGTGTTTTAGCTTTCACTATTACTAGTACTAAAAGTAATTTTTGCTAACTCTTCCATTACCAAGGCGAAAGCGACAGTGTGATTTTCAAATTACTAAAAATATTTTTCCCAAGCTCTTCCATTACCAAGGCCAAATCGACAATGTGATTTAAAAAAAAAAAATCCTTGTTTTGGAGTTTTTCTTCAATATTTCCTTAATTTTATTTTTATGGATTTTATTTTGAATGGTTTATTTTAACTAATTTAAGTTTACTATTTTTTTAACAATGCTATAAACCTATGTTATACGGGAACACAGGAACTGCTCCCAAGAGTTTAGAAACCCATTCCAATGGTTCCTACACTCCCGGAGCTTTGGAACTGTATGGGAACATTCCCTTTTCAGTGAGAGTTGCAATGGGAGCTTGGGAAAGTTCCGGGAGATTTAAAGAATATGTTTTTTGGAGTTCCCGTGTTCCTTAGGGTTGGGGAATACAAAAAATTTAGAGAAATATGTTGAAGTGCCCACAAAACATGAGCCTAAGTTGAAACCTTCACACGAAGAAAGGACAAAGACATCCTTAACACCAATATCCTTAATTGAGAAAGTGGAGCAATCTCTTGATGGGTTAAGGAAGTGTGTGGCACCTCGATGTAAGGGTGATATCTGGGATGTCATGCTGATGAGTATTTCTTTTGTTGTTTATATGTATATGTATATGTATATGTATACATATACATATACATATACATATACATATACATATACATATACATATACATATACATATACATAAATATATATATATATATTATATATATAACTTCTTAACTTTTCTCTTAAGAGTAACTAATAAAAACATATGTAAAAATGTTCTTTTTGTATCTCTAAGCTAGATTTGTTTCAATGTGGCCATAATCAATTAACTTTTAAATATTATATAAAATATATATATATATATAATATATATTATATATATAAGAGAGAGATTTGGGAGAGACACCCAAAGAATATATTTAGATATAAGGGGATTATATATTTATTATTTATATATATGAAATAGATTTAATTTGAATATTTTGATTCAAAATTATTTTGATTATTGTATAAATTAATAATAAAAAAAAAAATAGTCTTTTAATTTTTTATTATATAATATATTAGTCATTTCCTATAAATTTTGGGGAAACCTCTAACGGTCTCTGAGACCCATACCTACATTCAAAAAACTCATGCAACATAACTATAAACTAATTAAAAAAACCTCATTTCATTATTTTTTAATAAATAAATATAAAACTTAACAAGGTTAATGAATCTAAAAATATTCATGAAATTTAAACTAACTAAATACATTAATGATAACTAAGGCCATACCAAAGAGGAGCAAATACATTTTTACATCTATTCGCTATACAACACATATGGTATGTTTGTTAAATTTTTGAAATCAGGACATGACCTTGGATGATGCTAATAAGTCATATGGTATCTTTGTTAAATTTTTGAAATTAATTACTGGACATGATGATGCGATGATGCGATGATGCGAAGTCATTTATTTAAATCAACCAGAAAATGGTCATCCAATGCATGAAAAGACAATTCAATTTGGAGAATGGACTGGCGCCCACCATACTTTGGCTTTGGCAACATGAAGCGAAAATAATTATGAAAGATCAAAATGTCAGATCATGGCTAAGAGAGTTTTTTGTCAAACACCTTGGTGGTTTATTAGTGCTTGGACATCGACTAAGTGTCGCCTCGTGATTGCCTCAAAAGAATTTGAACATGTCATATCATAGCAAAAGTAATTTATTTGCTGCACGTCGTCGGTTTGTTATTGCTTGGATAATTAGGTGAGTATCCCTTCCAGATTTTCTGTACAAACTAATATGTGAGGATAACAGCCCTTGTCGGGTGTGGCTTCGGCTTTATATAGATAACGCTCATCTCATTGCTAATTAGCTGAAGCTAAGTTTCTCATGCAATGGCATTCATGTTGGCATCGCCCACAATATTCAAGTTTCTTCTATCCCTCCTCCTCCTGCTCTGTATGGCTGCAGCCAACGGGTCGTCAAAGTCGAGGCTACGCGGTCCTCCGGCTTCCGGGTGCCTGGCCTGGCAATTGAACGTGGAGAGCGGCAGCCTCAGAGGTTGGTATGTCGTGCCCCCGAAATGCGTCGTCCATGTTATTTCTATGTTAAGAAATATATGATGGCATCAGGTGAGTATTCGAATTATTATTACCTAATTTTAAGGTTATGGCCAAGTCACACCATATTGATGTATGAGACCTTTTTGTTTGTGAGAGGACAAGGGACCCACCTCCCTTCACATCACATTCACACCACATTGGTGTATAAGGCATCGGTGTATTAGACCCCTTGTTTGTGGTACAAGGGAACCACCGCCGCGCACACTATCGGTGTATGAGACCCCTTGTTTATGGTACAAGGGACACACCTTCGTGCACACAATCAGTGTATGAGACCCCTTGTTTGTGGTACAAGGGACCCACCTCGGTGCACACCACATTGGTGTATGAGACCCCTTGTTTGTGGTACAAGGGACCCACCTCTGCGCACACCACATTGGTGTATGAGATCTCCGCCCAGTGATTTGACTCCTAAGTCTAGGAATGCATACATACTCTACTCCCTCTGGTTTTGAACCTATAACCTCTTACATGCTCTTAACCATTACTTTTAACAAATTACTATGTTGAAATTTGCATATGAAATAAGAACAAGATTCAAGGTGAAAAGCTTAGATAAAAAGTTCTTTTAGAATTAACAATACACATTTCAATAAATATTTTAGATTCAAAAATATACACTTAGACATAAGCATTTAATACTATATGGTTTTATTATATATCATAATTTCTCTTTATTATTTACTTTTTCTATATAATATATGTGCTTATTCTACATTATTTTTATTTAAAATTAAATGACATTTCTACATTAAAAATATAATAAAATAGTTTACAACTTACTACAAAACAAATGTTATAACAATGTTATGAAGTTATACCAAAAAAATTGATAAATACAAATTTTTAAATTCATTTATATCGAAAATATTCATACTAGAATT
Source organism: Pinus taeda (assembly GCA_000404065.3). Taxonomy (NCBI): domain Eukaryota; kingdom Viridiplantae; phylum Streptophyta; class Pinopsida; order Pinales; family Pinaceae; genus Pinus; species Pinus taeda. The sequence continues at coordinate 74,336 of APFE031435499.1, forward strand.
TCATTTCTTTCTATCAAAATTTAAAACTACATTGTTAAAAAAAGAAATGTTATAATATTTTAATTAATAAAAAATTTTATAAAAATATTTTTAAACATAAAATTATATATTTAACCTTATTTTATTATATACTTATATAAATATTCTATATATATTAAAAAAGATAAAATAAAATATTTTATAATTAATCACTTACCATATAGTTGTAAACACTCCATAGAAATATTAATCAAACTTCTTATTAAATTGAATTTATAATATACTTAATAAATATTATTTGTTTCTCAATACACTTTTTCACCAAAATCTGCTTAAATAATTCGAAGAAGGAATGTGATTTTTTGTTATTTAAAATGTATAAATGGATTCAGGATCTTGGAAAAACCCTTGGTGCACTTGAATTCTTCATATTAAACAACTTAAACTCAGGTTTTTAAAAATATCTTGGAATTTTGGTTAACATAAATAAAAAAAATAACAAATATCAATTTTATAAACACTCCTAAAAATATTAACCAAACTCTTATATAATATAGTAGTAAATATTATTTCTTATCTTTTAACAAAAAGAATTAATAATAAATAATTATTTTTTCTCTTTAACAAAAAAAAATAATAATAAATATTATTTCTTCTCCCTTTTAACAAAAAAAGATTTGAATGGATTTGTTTCCATTATATTTTGAGTTCCTTAAGTTTTTTCACATATTTTTTTTAGTTGTATTAGATTTATTTGATTGTTCTTGTTTATGAGTGTATTAAATTTATTTGACAAATTTACTCTCATAATTTTAACTATAGCATTATATTTTCTTTTAAAGATAAAATATAACATTGAATATCATACCATTCTTAAATGTAAACTATATCATTTAAATAAGATAAAAATTTAATAATATCCTAAATTTTACTATATTATCACCAGAATTTTACTATATTATCACCAAATTACAGTTAGAAAGATCATCCCTATGTAAGTGGAGAACTTTTTTGGAAATTGATGTAACAAGATACTTTGGTGGAATCCTCCATTTTCAAAAAGCAAATCTGAATTTTGATATGTTGCGAATGGGCTTCCAAGCCACAACAAATTCCGATTAAATATTTGAAAAAAAAGGATATCTTGATGATTGAGCAAAACTTTTCGAAACAGTGAGTATGATAAAAAATTGATAAAACTTCATATTTGTAAAAATTCAGGCAGAGGATCCCTTTATAACGCATCTTGAACCCGAAAATCCCTTGGATTGTGCAATGGTCTGCTCACGTAAGCCAAATTACATTTATTTAATTAAATTAAATATAAGTGAAATTTAGTGATATATTTTAATGTTTTTCTTTATATGAAAAAGTATTTTAAATATCTTTTAACCAGGAAACATCTCATTAACACACTTTTTTATTAAAACTATTTTTAATATGATTAGATAGTAGTTTATTTATTGCATCGCAAAGTACAATAGTTAGTTGTTATGGCAATACTAAGTTACAATTAACTATTAACTGGATTAAATAAAATTAAACTAATTTATAATTAATTAGCAGATATTTAATTATATAATTTTAATATAATATCAATATATATTATATTATATTTATATAAGTTAATTTTTGATTCATATTAGTTAAATAGTTACTTCATAACAGTAGATATTAAACTAAAGTTTTAATTAACTATTAATTACATATAGATTTAATTTTAATTTTTTTAATTAATATAATTAAAATTAACTTACATTTAAGTCACGTAATATTAATTAAAGTTATATGGGTACTTTTTGATTTATATATAACATATATTAAATGAACTAATTTAGTATTTATTTATATAACTTTTATATAAGTCTAATTGATTCCTCTATATACATTACCTTATCTAAATATGGTAATAGGCATATAACCGACTCACTAATTATTTAACCAATTTTAGTTTTCCTGTCCCTATCCCTTGATCCAGTCTAGTTAGTTGTTTCCCAATCAAATATAGTCGTTAGCTAGTCTAGTTGCCCAAGTCAATAAAGTCATTGCCTGGTCAAATTTAGTCATTGGATGTTCTGCTCTCTTTATTTATCATGCAGCCAGGATCTGATTCTTCAACTTGTCCTGACGATGAACCACACTCGTTGGTTCGTAACGCGTTGACAAATGCATTATAATGTGATTTACGCCGAAAAATCTTCTCAAAACATGTTAATCATGTTTCTTTATATAATATATTATTTTATATTATATTAAAATTTCAAATATAATATAAAATGTATTAATTGTGTGGTATTTTTCACAAGTTTTTATGGAGAAAGGAAATTTATAAGTCTTTCCTTATTCGTTATTAAATTAATACATATATGTTGTCGTGGCTACAATCACCTTCTAAAATTTTGCCTTAGCCTTGTTTTGGTGCCTCTCTACTAACCATCCTTAGCACCATGTCTTGCACTACCAAGTACATATGCTTCAATTGAGTTTCAGTGGCTTACTAGCCTATGCTTGTCAACTTGTTTGCCTACAACCCACAGGCTAATATTCCAAAACTTGGTCTTTTTCTTGCTGTTGTGCTCACCTGGAAAATTGTGCAATTCTGGAAGGGAGCCAACCTTCCCTATGGAAATTGTGCAATGCATCTGGGCTATCTATTGTGCTCAATAAATGTGCAGAACAACCAAGCAACCTTCCCTCTGAAAATTGCGCAAATGCAATGCAACACTAGGCTTGTTCTAAAAAATTTCGCAAATCTGACTGACAGCTAGAGCTTCAGTCCAGATATTGCGCAATGCCTGAGGGATAGCCAAACTTGCTCAGCCCTGAAATTGTGCAAAATTCATTCCCAAGCTTGTAGATTGTTGCATGTGCTCCGAGGTTGACCAGTTCCCTCCAGGACTGAGCAATCTTGATTTGGATGCAGTAAAAGAAAAAACAAAAAAAAAAAAACAAAAAAATCCCTAGATTTTAGGGATCCATTTTTAGTAGATGGAGGTTACATGCAAAAGCCATTTTATAAACCTCCCGCCAAGGTCGTTTTTCCTAGATTTGTGGCATGCACATCATAAGCCTCGATCTTATCAAAACTATTTATTCGACGCCTCAAAGATCATTCTTCACTTCAATCTTGGAGCTCTAGCATTCTAAATCGCATCTAGGAGCATTTGGCACACTCAACTCAGCTTTTTCCAGGTAAGTCCACTTTTCATGTCTTTTGCTTATTTTCTATCGTTTTTTGTATTTCAGTTCATGTGAGTGTTGCTTGCTTGGTTTTGTTGAACACTTGTTGTCGTTTTAGTGCATGTTAGTTTGTAGAAGCATTGTTTCAAGTTTTCCATTGCATCTCACCGTTGTTGCATGCATGACATTGTTTCCACACTAACGGTCGTTGTTATGGCAACTCACTTCACACACTTTCCCGTTTTGCCATTTTCTGAATCCTGCACTCACTATTTGCATGCATGATCATTCACTCTTGTTTGCACTCATCTTCGCCATGCATTTAACCTTTTCATGTTTTTAGTCGCCCATCGGTGGGTTTGGTTTGCCTTGGCCTGAACCTTGCCTTGCTCGACTTGCAATGCACATTTCTGAGAGTGAAGGGTCTACCTTCCTCCTAGAAATTGTGCAAAGATGACCCAACACTGGCCCCCAGGCTTGCTTTGTGCAATTATGAGAGGTAGTGCCTTGCTGGCCCCAGGAATTGCGCAAATGCAATTTGCTAGTTGCGCTCATTGTTGACTAAAACTGAGCATTATGCAGTTCCAGTCCTCAGCATGCCAAGATGGATTGTGCATTGCATAGTTTTAGCAGTTAGTTAGCTCGTTGATAGTCCCGACTATGCTTTGTGTAGTTTTGGAAGTAAGTATCCTAGGTTGTTAGTGAAAATTGTGCAATCTTTCCAATCAGTCACCCAGGTGTGTTTCATGTCAATCCTCAAGTTTCTTTTGGTTTTCAACTGACCGATTGCTTGCCATGAGTGTTTCTCTCTCTCCATGTATCATAGGTGTTCAACCCGACTCTTAGAAATACATGTACAATGCCTTCTAAGAAAGCAAAAACACACCGTTGAGAGTGAAACTAGAGATGCAGTCGAACAAGTGTCAATGAAACACAACTTGCTACCTTCAGGGTGAAGGAGTTTTAGGAGATGTATCACTGGCCACAGTCAGTGATCACGATGGATTCACCCTTCACCAGACCTAGCAACAATGCAAACTCAAGAGACATCTTGAAGAGCTAGGTGAAAGAGCCATCCAATTTCAGGACAACACCTAGCTAGGTTTACAAGACGAGGATACTATAGAAGGATTATCAACTATTGTTCATCTTTTCTTACCGCTTATATGGCCAAGAGAGCACATAAACCTTCCTGCAGAGTTGGGTGATTGTGCTGGATCAAGGAAGACCTTGAAACTGATCCAACATGTGGGCTCTTAGGTTGAAGGAACAAATGATAGAATCCTGGAATCTACCCAAGGGTTAGCAAGCGAAAATATACATGTCTCCTTACATACTTGACGCAGTTTATGCCTGTCAATAGTTCCCAAGCTTGGGTTGGGAATGGACACCTTTGGAAACCTCTGTGCACACTTATTGCAATTTGTTCTCCAAATTTAGCTTCCATGGAATTATCATATAGTTATCAAACCACTTCGTCACCTCAATGTATAGGATGATATTTGAGCAGGATCCACCTTGCATGTTACAAGCAACAATGGAGGCATTGATTGACATAATAGATTGGTATGCCTCACCACTCGACACCTTCATATGGATGTATAATGTGGGGAAGTCTCTGCATGTTTTACAAAAGTTTTCCATAGATAAGATCATCATGCAAGAAGTGTTGTATCACATCTCAATAGGGTTGTAGTGAGACTGTATAGGAAGAAGAAGGCACCTTGGCCCGATCTTCCTTTGTGGATTGTGTTGTATGAGATACCGAATTTCAAACATGTAGAGACCGAGATAGAGGAATTTAGGAGATTCACCTTCTACACCAGAATTTTCAATCTGTATGACCTGCATTTTTTAGTGAAGGAACACTATGCGAGAGTGCAACATCCTTTCTTCCACAAGGCATGTCATTAGCCTAAGGAGGACCCATGGAGATACTGTTATCACTTCTCAGGACTTAATGAACCAGTCAGCATAGCTATCAAATGGTTAGAAAAGCAAAAGGCAACAACATCTCTAATAGAAACATCATCAGCAGTAGAGGGCAGATTAAACGGCTATTGGGCGGAGGAGGTGCTCGAAAGATAATTCCCAGGGGCAGTTTCATTTGACCGGAAATGGTTTATATCGGACAGCCATCAGGCGGTAAGAAGCAAAGGTCAGAGCCTGCCCGATGCCACTCATCGGGCACCACGTAGCAGTAGAGGACAGAGAGGAAACCACCTTTATCGAGTGGGTATCCCACTTGCTTGTTGCCCGAGCGATATGCACGGAAACCATTAGGTCTGGCAGGGGTGATCTAACGGTGAAGATTGATCGAGAAAGTCTCTTCAGTCGGGTGAAGTGCGGGCCATTAAATCGGTGGGGAGATCGATGGCAGGGGGACATGGAGGTACGGGATGTCCTTAAGAAATGTGCGAAGGGCGCATATGGGTGGAAAGGTAAGGTTTTCAGGGGGGTTTTGCACATTAGTGCATGGGTTAATTTACATAGGGCCAAGGCGAAAGTGGGTTTCGTTATGATGTGAGTGTCGAGTTAGGACATGAATGGACGTGAATGGGAGTGGGAAAGTGAGGAAAGTGAGGAAAGTGTGGTGATGGACAGCAAAAAGGACCATTTCCTTCATTTAGCCTTCAAAATAGTAGTGTTGCACCTCAGGGATAACACTGGCTCCTTCTGGGGATGAAAGCCTTCTTGTGAGGTTTCAAATAACTGTAGACCACTGCCTTTCCAGTGTCAACCAAAACAAACATATCTCCTACTGTTCCATTGGGCATGGAGTTTATTTACATAAAAACAAAAACTGAAAAATTATTACAATATTAAGGCCCTAAAGCCTCATATGAAGTAAAATTTCAAAAACCGCCCATTGAGTGGGCCATCAAAGACACCTTCCCCCTCCAAATTGTGCAGAATGAAAGTATTGTTCATATGATCTTAAGCAATGACAAATGGTCCTATCCATAAGGCATAAAATTTACCATGGTTTCCCTTCTTTTCCTTCAATGCATCCCATTTGAGAACCCAGTTGCCAACCTGAAACTTGTCCACCTTTACCTCTCTATCAAAGGTTTCTTTTATCTTCTTCTGATGAACTCTTGATTTCTCAACCAGTTGTTCTTTGATCTACTGTAATTCAACCAAGTTACTCATCCTCCTTGCCATGTTATTCTCTTCATCCTGCTCTTCTTGCAAGAATTTAGCCACAAGGAGAATCAGTTGGATAGGAAAAACAACATCAGTGCCATAAACCAGATTGAATGGAGAATTTTGTATGGAATTCATGTTGGTAACCTTGTCGGCCCACAATGTAAACTTCAACTTTGAATCCTAGCTCTTTTTTATTGTCCTCCAACATTTTTTTGATTATCCTTACAAGACTCTTGTTAGATGATTCTGCCAAGCCATTTCCTTGAGGATAATATGAGGTAGTATGCACCAACTGAATGCCCATGGATTCACACATGTCTACCAATTCTTTTGCCCTAAAAGCTACTGCATTATCAGTGACTAGTTTGGTTGGGAAACCAAATTTAGTGAAAATATTCTCATTCAAGAATTTCATGAAAACCTAATGATTAGTATTCTTTGTGGGTATAGCCTCAATCCACTTGGTGAAATAATTAGTGGCTACCAAGATCCATTTTTTTTGGCCACTGGAATGTGGATTGATCTCACCTATAAAGTCCAAGCCCCACTACTGGAAGGGACCGTTGGTGTGAATTGGCTTCAAGGGAAGAGATTTTAGCTGTTGTCTTCCTGCAAACCTCTAACATTTGTCACAAGACTTCACAAAACAAAACACATCAGAGAACAGAGTAGGCCAATAATACCCATCTCTCAAGATCTTGTGGGCTATGGTTTTCCAATAATGATGCCCTCCACAGATGCTAGAATGGAACTCGTGCATGACTTCCACAAATTTTCCTTTTTCTAGACATCTCAAGAGGATCCCTGATGGGTCTCTCCAATAAAGAAAGTTTTTATTAATGCATAATTTGGCTAATCTGAGCTTAATGGTCCGGGCTTGACTTGAGCTAAGCCTTGGAGGGACTTCTAGCTTCTGTAAAAAAATGAACTATACTAGAATACCATTCATAGGTAGCTAGATTTTAAGCCAAAGGCTGATTCTGCTCTTGCTCTTCTGTTGCTTCCTCTGTCTGCTCACCACCTAAATTTGAACCCATGCAATTTATGCCTAGAAAACTGCAATTTTCCTCAGCCATAAGCTTAGCCAAGCCCTGTCCTTTGACAAGCTTGGTGGGCTTCACCTCTATGTTGAACTCTATGCATTTTGCAATCCATTTAGCTCTCTTTCCATCAATATATGGCTGAGTTAGGACATCCTTTACTGAGGCTAAAGGCACATACACAACCACTTTAGAATGCAGAATATAAATTCTGAATGCCTTTAAAGATTTTATGAGAGCATAAGCTTGTTTTACAATAAGGTCATACCTTAGTTCAACATCCCTCAGAGTTTTCCTGAAAAAGGCCACAGGGTGCTCTACACTTTCATTATTTTTCTACAATGGTACAGCTGCAAGTGTATCATAAGAGGCAAAAGTGAAGATATAAAACTCCTTGGTGTAATCTGGGCCGATTAGAGTGGGAGCTTCCATGATAGCTTGTTTGATGGCTTCAAAAGAGCTTCATGCAGCATCTGTCCATTTTATTTATGATCCTTTCTTTAGCATGGAAGTGATGTGCTTTACTAGTTCTGCAAAGTTTGGAATAAACATCCTGACAAAGTTAATCTTACCCAGGAAAGATTGAATGTCACTTTTTGATCTTGAGATGGACAATGTCTAAATTGCTTGAACTCTTGCTGGATCAATCTTCACACCTTCAGTAGAAACAATATGTCCCATAAGTTTGCCTTCTTCTAGAGCAAACTGTGACTTCTTTGGGTTCACGAAAATTCCAAACTGTCTTCACTTTAGAAACACCTTCTTCAAATGCCGCAAATGGTCCTTGTGACTATTGGAAAAGACTGTTTTGTCATCAAGGTAAATAAGGACAAACTTGTCCTTCTCTCCCACAAAGGCTATGTCCATGGCCCTCTAAAAAGTATCCCCAGCATCCATTAGTCCAAAAGGCATCTTGGAGTACATGAAAGTGCCCCAAGGAGTAGTGAAGGCAATATTTTCCTGATCTTTTGGATGTACAACAATATAATTGTAACCTAAAAATCCATCTAAGAAAGACATGACTCTAGCCCCCGAAACATTTTGCAGTAAGTGTTCCATCTTAGGCAGGGGGTAGTTGTCTTTTTTAGAGCATTTGTTCAAATTCCTGAAGTCAACACAAAGCTTAATTTCTCCATTCTTCTTTCTTACTACCACAAGGTTAGCTATCCACTTTGAATACCTTAGGGGAACTATGATATTGGCATCCAATAGCTTCTTGATTTCCTTTTCAATCAAAGGCAGTAAGAGAGAGCTGATAGGTCTCAACTTCTACTTAAAAGGGATGGTGTTCTTCTCCAGTGGGATCTTATGCTAAATGATGTTGATGTCATAGGTCTTAAGATCACTGTACTCCTAAGCAAAAATATCAACAAATTGTTTCATCAAGGTGCAATACTCAGAACTTTGGGCAGCAGACAAGTGGGTGGATAGATTTATGTATTTTGGATGATCTGGGCTCCCTATATTATGTCTATGAACTGCAGACTGAATTTATTTTTTGGCAGGCTTATAAGGTACATCATTATGATCAAACAACTTCTCTAGGGGCACCAATCCTTTGGGTATATGGTTACTAGGTAGCTGAACAATGTTATCCTAACCAATTTCATCCTTTAGCCTGGACTGGTTGCATTCTTCAATGGTTTCGTTTTCTTGGTCAATGTGCATTTCAGAGAATTCATCAATGACTTGTAAAAACCTATTAATTTCATGGTCATCTTCAAAAACTTTCTAGTATTTGACATTGTCAGGTAGAGATGGTCTGTATTTCACCTACACTTCATAAGTCAATTTAGGAGGCAAAGGAGGAATAAACATGCTAGCAAACACAGCAAGGGAACCAGCAAGCTGGTTCTTCATTCTAGGTATGTAAGAAATGATGAAACTATTAAAATAACCCTTGAGCTTCCATACCTCATCTTTGTATGCTTTCAGCCTTGGATGCTTTGCTTGGAAAGTTTTGTTCACCTGCTAAATGATAAGGTCTGCATCTCCAAACACCTTTAGTCCTTTGATTCCCATTTCTTTAGCAGCGTTTAAGCCCAATATCAAAGCTTCATACTCTGCTATGTTATTTGTGACCTGAAAAACTAGCTTGAAAGATAAATGGATGCACTCTTTTGTGGGGGATACAAGGACTTCACCTGCCCCTGCAACTTCCTTAGAGCAAGCTCCATCAAAGAACATGCCCCAAATTTGTGGGCCTTCTTCCTCTGTGATCTAGCAAACCAGTTTCTTAAGCTACATGAAGGCCAATTGGAATTCTTAAATATGAAGAATACAGGCTCCAAAATCAGTGTCAACAACATAGATGGGATGATTAGTGGGATTCTTTTCATCACTAATGATATAAGCCAATTGAGCTTCTCTGTATAATCTCCTACTCTCACCTCCAAAAACCAGGACAGTAGCATAGGATAGATTATTTTGCAATGTCCCACCAAATCTCTTGATCTAACCTCTGGAAAGCAACATGCTAAACTTGGGGGGCACATCTGCTACCACAATATCCATCGTCATGCTCTTCATAGGTAGCTAAGACAAGGTTGTGGCTAGGTATTTCATTAATCCTAAACACTTCACTTTTCTAGAGTCAAAATAAAATAGGTATGATAAGGCTTGGTAATGTCAAGACCCAATTCATCCATGACAGCCTTGGGAATTAGATTATGGTTGGCTCCAGTGTCCAAAAGGTAGTTATGAAGGATTTTTTCATGAATAGTCAGTGAGAAATAGAATGATGGGGAGTTGTCTTCACAATTTTCAATAATTGGGCTGAGAATAACAACTGGTTTGTCATCTTACAAATTTACATAGTCAATGGAGGCTTGGATGGCTTTAGGCTCAAGGGCCTCGAGGATGGATCTTTTGAAGGACTCATTCTTCACTAGTTCGATCAGAGGTATAGGTATTCATAGCTTCTGAATTTCTGATTGAAAACTGAAAGGAGAAGGAGACTTGTCAACTCCTCTTACCTCGTGAACTAGAGCTTTGAGGATGATGGGATCAACTACCGGTTGCTTTTTATTATTAACTTGTTGTACTGTAGGGACTACAGCTCGAATAGGAGTTTCCTTGGCATTATTCATCTTCAACCTTAGATTATATATGTGTCGATCTTTAGTTTGCAGAACAGCTTCACCATCCTATTCTTGGTTGATCTGGTCATTGAACAATGAATTTTCATAAGCAGCTGAGGTAAAAAAGGAGGCACTGCCTTTGTCTTCTAGACAATGGATATCAGCATCTTCTTCAAACTAATCTTCTTCCATGACTACATTCTGGAAAGGGGTCTTCACCCTTTGGTCTTCATTGGCATCTTTGCTTCTTTACAGAATCTGCAACTGCTCATTAGCTCTTCTGTATGGATTTGGATTTCTAGGGGTGAAGGTATTAGGAACTCTTCCTTTCCCAGGGTGTTGCTCAACCTTTAATTTGGAGATTTCAGAGGCTATTGTCTCTATCATCTTGGTCATTTTATCTATCTTGGGATCTGAATATGATGAAGACTTGCCCCTCTATCTCCTTCTATCAACATTTCCCTTGAGCTTCTTTGCAGCCATGATGTTTGATTCTGCTTCCAAGGTTGCATCCTGCATATCAGCTAAGGTAGCACATCGTCTCTCCCTCAATAGTAGACAGAAGTTAGAGTCAAATGCATTGGCATAGGTGATTTTAGCAGAGGTAGTGGTGGGTTTTACTTTAGTTGGTATCTTGCTATACACGTGGTTAAACCTCTTATTAAAATTAGACAACAACTCACCATTTTCCCTCTTTAAGTTTCCAAACTCAGTGTGGTAGTAGAGTAGATGCTTCTTATCCCCGCAATGCTTTAGAAATGCATCATCTAAAGCCTCAATATCTGCTATAGACCTTGGGGTCAGTTCTCTGAACCATTTTCTAACCTCTCCATCTAGGATTTGGACAAAGACTCTCATCCACACATCAACTTCACTAATGTCTATGTTATCAGCATAGTTATAGAATGATTCAGGATGTTCTTCAGCTGTAACACCTTCAGTCGTAGAGAACTTAGGCCTATACTTATGATATTATGCAATAGGCATGGCATTCAAAGGAGTGGGCAGTACTAGAGGCCCATACCTAGCAGCTATGATTCTTTCCATTTTGGTAGGTTCTTGTGGACCTGCCATAGCTATGGTGGCTATGAGAGTACTGGAAGTCTGAATGACAGAGCGCTGAGGAGTGACTAATAGAACTAAAGGTGTAGGATGGATAGAAGGTGGGGTTTCCTTTGGGCTTGCAAAAACAGGAGAACCTAAAGAATAAGGAGCTTCATGAATCTTTGAGATTTTTTCTTCACTGCTAGTATTAGATGCTATACTCTCAACATGTATTTGTTCTATTACAGGATTTTCTTGAAGAGATATAGAATATTATTTAGAGCTACCTGAACCTGATGCTTCTTTCTGCAATTCCTTTCCTTTTTTGATGATTTTTTTAGGGTCAGATATTGGGTCAGCTTGTGGCTTCTGAGGATTTCTCTAAGTATGCCTCACAAATTGAGCTAGAACTATGAAGTGGAGCCACCAAAAGGTTCAGCCTCTAGTAGAGTCGCTAGATAGATGGTTACAACTGAAAAAGTGCCCAGACTTTGTCTATCATCAAAGTTGGACCTGTGTCATCTTCCAGGGAAGCTGAGCTTCAGTTTTCTCTCCCCGCCAATGGCGCCAATTATGTTATCACTCCAGGAAACTCTCCTAGGTTGTAGCTCGGAGATGCCTGGTAACATATAAATATTCAATATTGTTCTTTGAACTATTGGAATGGATTAAGGTTTGGCTCAAGTCAAATGACTATTTCAACTCTGTTTTCACTCCAGGCATGCATGAACACCCTCAGCTTGACAAGGCTTTAGACCACTAATGCTCAATAGTTTATAGATTGAATGGATAGATGGAGAACACTGACTATACCAGCAGATGCATACATAAACATATATGAATGGCTAGCTACATAAAGTGAATGAAGCTTGCAAATATAATTTATCAACGTAGAGATAAGATGACAGTTATCTGGCATTAGACACAGAAGAAAACATGAATAACCTATTCAAGTGCAAGCTTAGAATAGAGGAGAAGATGGCAGTTGAACATGTAACAACAAAAGAAGCTTCTTTTATTGGAATGAAGATGAGACGCTGCGAGGAATAGAGTATCCACAATCTCCAAAAGTCGAACTCTTGTTTCTTCTAACTTTCAGCCATTTATAGGCTTTTTACAGTGCTCTTGGGCTCTGTAGGGCTCGAGATGTCTTAATTTATCCCCTCTGGCTTATAAATAATTAATTCAATAATTAGAAAAGCATGAGCATAGGGGCTCTATTTCTAACAAACGCAGTAGCCAAATTTTAGTCACTTCACTGTGCTGTTAGGTGGCTCGCACTTGTTGTGATGTTCCATGATCATTTCTGATAGTTTGGCTGCATCGTGCTGTTTTTTTCCCCTTTCATCCATGGATTTTGTTATTTTAGTTCAACTATTAGACTGTCACAAATACTGACAGATCCAACCACTTTCCTCCTTGGTTGATTGATGGGAAGCGGGGAACGGGGGCATATGCGCCATTGGATGGGATGGATCGATGGTCAAGATGGTGGTCAAGCAGCGGAGGGTGAACTATGGTGATGGTGAATGAGGGTTGTTGGATCGAGAGAAATGGACGGAGGAGATCAAATGCAGGAGGCCTAAAGTCATGGCGAGAGCAGAATAAATTCGAGTCGTCAGATGTTAGACGGGTAGATCGAATAGCTATTGAGCGAAGGAGGTGCTTGAAAGATAATGCCCAGGGGCAATTTCATTTGAGCAGAAATGGTTTCTATCGGGCGGTAAGCTGTAAATATTAGAGCCTGCCCAATGCCACTCATTGGGCGCCACGTAGCAGTGGAGGAGAAAGAGGAAACTGCCTTTATTGGGCGGGTATCCCTGTTACTTGTTGCCCAAGCAATATGCACGATAGCCATTAGATCTGGCAGGGGTGATCTAACCGTGAAGATTGATCGAGCAGGTCTCATCAGTCGGGTGAAGTGTGGGCTGTCAGATCGGTGGGGAGATCGATGACAGGGGTTTCGTTATGATGTGAGGTTCAAGTTAAGATAGGAATGGATGTGAATGAGAGTGGGAAAGTGAGGAAAGTGTGGTGATGGACAAAAAAACAAACCATTTCCTTCCTTTAGCCTTCAAAATAGTAGTGTTGCACCTTAAGGCTAATAGTCCCCATTGCGTGCAAAGCCTCCATGAGGTGAGGAAATTTCTATTGAACCTGATCCCTGGGGAACCACTTTCCTTGGTGAAGGAGTTGACCTACTTTGACAACTCGATACAGCTCGATCCTTTGTTGGAGATTTTTCTTGATCTATGTGTCCATGATATGATCATTTGTGGCCTATTCGTTGCAATCTCGGTTGAGCTTTGTTGGTGTGAGTTGTTCTCGAATGTCGGATGTGTCCAACAATGGTGGAAAGTATGGCCAAAGGTGGTCTACATTGAACATTGGGTGTAGACCAAGGAATGGTGGGATGCTAAGCTTGAATTCATTATCACTAAAAACCTTAGTGATGGTATATGGCCCATATCAGAGCGAGTGAATCTTTCGGTGGGGTCCATTGAGGCACTCCTTCTGCAAATGTAGCCAAACTTTGTCACCCACCTGGAACGTGTGCAACACTCGATGTTGATCATGGCACTACTTGTACTTAGCATTAGACCTATCTAATATATCATGGACCTACTAGAAAATGTGTTGAGTGCACTCAATGAAATTTTTTACCCTATTGGATTTAGACTAAATATGAGTTGAATCTGCCTGAGTGCTTGCAAATGGTAGGGCCACATCAATGAGACATAATGGTTGAAATCGTAGCTCTACTTGAAAGGGGTTGTGGCCTGTTGAAATGTGGAGAGCTATATTGTATTTGTGTTGGATTAGGGCAGAATTTAATCCCATGTGCGTGGATTCTTCAAGTTATAAGAGTGCAGAATGTGTACGATCATTTTGTTGACAACCTCTGTCTGGCCATTAGTTTGGGGATGGAATTCCGTTGACTTAGTAAGTTTTGTATCCAACATTGATCAGAGACTTGACCAAAAGGAAATCAAGAATCTTCTGTCTTAATCTGAGATAACATAAAACTTAATCCCAAAGTATACCCACACTTGCTCAAAGAAGAGCTTAGCAATGGCCTTTGTTATGATACTCTTCTTGTAGGCCTCCATGATGGCCATCTTAGAGAGTTTGTTGATGACCATGAAAACTTAGTCATTGTCGTGCTTAGTAGTAGAAAGGCCCGACATGTAATACATGGAGATATATTCCCAAGTTTGACTAGAAGTAGGTAGAAGAGTATATAGGCCTTGCTTCTTAATGATTGGTTTGGCAATGATGCATGCAGTGCAGGATCTAAAGCACCTTTCCAAAATTCTGATGAACTTTCGGCTGATAAAATACTTTTGTAATACCCCCACTATTTTGTTTACTGTGAAATGTCTAGCAACCCAACTGTAGTGCGCCTCCTAAATCATCTTGGTACAGTCGCTTGAAGGAACATAGATGTGTCCCAAGGGACATAACAGTACATCCTGAAGGTGAAAATTTGGAACTTGCTTCACTTCCAAGAGTGTTTGGTATGTGTTGTTGAATTCTAGATGGCTATGGTAAAGATGCGGCCACCCCGAAGTCTTGTTCCCACAGGAGTTGAGCATAGTGATTAGTGCCATGACTGGTGGTCAATTGAGACAGACTGCAACATTATTGATGTTGCCCTTCTTGTACTTAATGTTTAAATGGAACTATTCTAGGTAGGTGGACCATTTCTAATGCTGGTCATTCTGAAACTTCCCTTGTGTCTGTATGAACTGCAAGGGTCGATGGTTTGGTTGGATAAATGTTTCCTTCCCCTAAATATAATTCCATTAATGGCAAGCTTGCACGATGGAATAAATTTCTTTGTTGTAAGTGCGATACTTTTGTACTATGTCTAAAAGTGTCTCACTGTGGTAAGCCACTAGACGCCCCTACTAAGTAAGAACTACACCAATAACATAGTTAGAGACAGTTGTCTCAATCTTAAATGGTTGTTGCAGGTCTAGTAAATTGAGCACTAGTGCAAAGCAGAGGTGATGCTTCAATTGAGAAGATGCCTTATGTTGGGTTTCAGAAAAAAAATAAAAATAAATAAATAAATAAATATATATTATAATATATATATATATATATATATTATAAATTATAATAAATATATTTTTTTTTTCCTCTACCATTAGTGACTTGGCTTAAAGGCCAAGTGATATTTGATAACCCTAACACGAACTTGCAGTAGAAATTGAAAAGTCCCAGAAAGTTGCAAAGCTCTGTTAGAGTGTGATGAGCCCCAAATTGGGTAACTTATTGGGCTCATTTGGCATAATTATCCTTGTTCAGTCCTTGTTCAGTCCTTGTTCAATCCTTCATTTTTCATAGCTTATGCATTATTTTTTAGTATGTTTATGTCATTTGTACGAATAAGGGTAGTCACTCTTCCTAGGTGACTAACACGTGCTTATTTCAGGTTTTTTGACACGTGTTGGAGCAAAACCGAGAAATCATGGGCTAGAAGAAAGCCCAGCTTGAGGTGAGGATTCGTAGGAGGGTTGTCTATGACAGTAAATAACCCTTCCTCGGGATCTTCACTCCCAATTCTGAGCTCCAAAGGCCACCAAAACCGGATCTTGAAGGCAGCCAAACAGATTTTGGAAAAGGGACTGTCTACTAACATTTGGACAGCCAAGTCCCCCAGATTTAGGAGGCCAGCTAGGGCCCTCATGGTGTATAAATGTTAAGGCCTCAGCCTTTGTAAGGGACTTTTGAAACCATTGCATATTTTGCACTACAGTGTTGTCAGCTTTAGCTTGTTTTCTTGTAGCCATTTTGGCATAACTTTTGACTTATGACTATTTTTTGATAATGATAAGCAGTCCGATTTTATATCAACTCTGAGTTTTCTATAGGAGCCGTAGCTTTCAGGGTTGGGCCCAACCTGAGAGCCTAGGGTCTCCTTTATGTACTGATATCTTTCCTTTATGCATCGTTTTTTTCCTCTTATGCAATTGCAAATGTATTTCTGTTAGGCAGATTTAGTTGTGTTGATTAACTAGGTCACTGCTTATGAATAGAATTGCTTCAGATGTTTAGAATAGATTGGTAGGATAATAACAGGGAAAAAATCTCCAGAAAAGGGTCAACAACACTTTTAGTTTCACCTCTTCCTTATTCGATCAGGGGCTGGAATTGAAGTAACCGTGGTGTCCCAAACAAAAACACTAGCTTGCTTTACCATGCAATCCTTAGTGTACTGTTTTCATTTGCAGAAGTTGGTTATGTGTTCAGATCTCTAAAATGTTTCATTGCATAGTTGATATATATGGTTCTCTTTCAAATAAAGTTGTTGTTCATTCACTTTATTGTTAGTTAGATTAGATTAGCTAGGACTTTTATTACTTGCAAGGCTTTGTTGATTCAGTTGAATGTACACAGTGCAGGGCATCTCTACCAATTGTTCATCCACCTAAGCTTCATTAGAGCCATCTGTTCCATCTCTTAACTAGGTTCCTTGTCTCACATCTGTCCTCTTGCCCACGTAACCCTACCTTTTTGTGCAATCATTGTTTCAGCCTTCTTTGAGCCAATTCAGCCTTCTACACCTTCTCACCACTCCATCCACCAGTCCCTGGGCCACTTCAGACCCCTATCCTACCTCCATATCCATTCATGCATCTTCCCTCGCTCACCCATCCTCCAAAATCAAATCTTTAAACATCCTATAGAAATTTCTGAACATCCTCTAGAACCCCTGCAGACTTCCTGTAGAAGCTCACAAACGAGGTTTCTTGATAGCAAAACTTTGTGAAACTCTCAGGAAGGGTGTTAGGGACTCCTTAGACCCTCTCTGAACCTTCCCGACCTCTTCCAATAATTTCTCCTCCTTGATCCACCCCTACACAGTCAAAGAACAGTGAAAGCATATGCATGACGAAACTGACGACTTAATCAAAAATACAAAAAGATGTTTTCTTCAGATAGAGGTAGTCTAGACACATGTATTTTACCTTCATAGAAGTAATGGCATATCTTTCAGTAGTTTGCATTCTCTTCTTTGCATCAGTAGGACTAGCCGGTAGAATTAGGGTTTGTTAGGGTTTGCGCTTTCCTTCAGTTTTCAATCTCTTTTCGCAAATAGATTAGCTTCCTTCGAGTTAGCTTTCATCCATAAATTAAAAAGCTTCTTCTAAGAGCTCATAGAAGTTGGCTTAGCTTCTAGCGAACTTGTGCTAGCTGACCAAGTGACAACTGCGACAAGAGCTACTACTTGTGCATACAGCATCGTCGCTTCCAAGTTTGTTACGAACTACTGGGTTGATAAAAGTAAAGAAGGGAGTCCCAGGAGTTGCAGCATTATTGCTGCAATACTGGATCCCACCATCTTTTTGGCATTGTTGCCGGGGAAGCATCAGAGTATTGGTGATTGTTTTTTTTCTTCTATTTTCTCCTACAACCTTCTGCTGAGTAGTTTATAGCATTTCCATTCTACAATTTCATTTTCGCAAAAGTAGAGTAGACATTTCTTGCTTTCATAGATTAGCATTTCAATTCCACAATTTCAATTTTGCAAGCGTAGATTAGCATTTCAATTCCGCAAGTGTAGCTTAGCATTTCAATTCCGCAATTCCAATTCTTCAAAGTAGATTAGTCCTTTCCTGCTTTCATTTCAATTCTGCATTTTCACTTCAGCAAGATAGTTAGTTGCAGTTCAATCTGTTTTAGTTTTGCAGGTACCAGCAGAAAAAAAACAAAAGCAATCAAAAGTCTTTCCATTTCATGCCTCGTAGGAACAAAGATAAAACCAAAAAATTCTTACCCAACACCCCCACCACATCACTGAGTCAACCTTCTCTCTTCTCTGGTGACAGTGAGCCAGAAGAACCTATAGGTGAACCTCCTAAGATATACGAAGATCCTATAACAGAAGAAGAGTTAGAGAACACTCCATCTGAAGCCATGACTGACAACCGAAACGGTAGAAGAGAAGATGAGAGAATAGAAGGTGCCTTTCCCATCCGAGAGACCAATGGAGACATGAAAATGAAAAACATAAGTCCCTCCGCTTTACCTCACTTCCATGGATTGACTACTGAAGACCCTGATACCTTCCTATTTGAGTTTTTTGTCCTTTGTCGAACTTATGACTACGCTGAGGACAAGCAAAAGTTGAAACTCTTTCCCTCTACCCTCAAGGATGCAGCATTACGTTGGTTCATGTGGTTACCTAGAAATAATATCACCACTTGGGCTCAGATGTAGCAAGCTTTCAATGCCAAATACCGGGACTACTGTAGGTCCAAGGAAACCAAGGGAGAAATCTTTCGGATGACCATGGGAAGCGATGAGTCTTTAGAAGATTACGAGGAAAGGTTCCAACTTAGTTTTAAACGGGCCAGGTGCACACTTGACCCGGAATCTCTGAAGCTGGTTCTGCTCTGAGGAGTCCCTGAAGACCTTCTAGACACCCTTAACATGCTGGCTGGAGGGGACATCTACCAACTACCTTATGAGGACATAAAGACTGTGTTTAGAAACCATTTTAGGGCGGTCCGGAAGGGAGGTAGGGGGAATCCACTTTCAGCGAGTACCACCTTCTCCAAGCATGAGTTTGCTAACCAGATGGAAGACCTCAAGAGTGAGATGAGATAGACTATTGCCATGCAACTTGATACCTTCCGAATTCAGCAAAAGAAAGAGGAAGCTGAGAGGGCTTTGGCCATTTTTTTGTCCTAGATGTACGAGGAAGCATCCTAAGAATGAATGCCCATTGCACTCAGTATAGGTATGTTTCATTTGTGAGGAAGACCACGCCACCAACCAATGCCCTACCTTTCCTGGATTTAAATCCATGTACCTAGGGACTGAGGCGACTACTGAACCTCTCTACTTCCTCAACCAAAGGAAGCCACATGGACCCAAACCTTACCAGCAGGGGATGCAAGGGACATCCCAAGCTTATTATAACCCCAACCAATCCACTCATATACCTTCTTGGGGCCCCCCTGCTCATCCTTCCTGGTCCGCACCTCCTCCGTGTCTTATCCATCTCCATACCATACTCAACCTCCTCCTCATTCGTTTCACTCTCATGCCTAGCCACAACCTCAGTGGAATGCACCTCAACTGGGGTGGAGGCCTCAATACTACACTCCTCTCACCTTTTTGCCTCCTCCACTGGCTCAACCACAACCATTACCTCCTGCTCCTCCAAGACAACCCCAGATGCCTGCTCAACCGAACCCGAACCCCAACAATAGACAGGCCTAACAGGTATATATTGGGGAGACAACATGCCCTACCTATGTTGTGGAGATCCAAGAGATCAACCTACGATCTGGGAAGGTCCTTCCAGAGCGCCAACCTCCTCCCCTAGAGGAGGAGGAAGAGAAACAAGAAAGTGAACTCCAATCCATTCCACCCTTTCCTGAGCGACTCACAGTAACCACACAACCCAACCCAGAAGAGACTGAGCTTCTGGGAGAACTCAAGCAGTTGTGTGTGAAAATACCACTTCTCCAGGCCATAAAAGATGTACCGATATACAACAAATTGATTAAGGAGAAGTGTTTCAGGCACCCAGGCAAGTGAAAGAGAGATGCCTCAACTATTAATGTCATAGGACAACTATCTGATCTTATGTTGGGGCAAGTAATTTGTCCAAAGTATTTGGACCCTGGGAGTCCAGTAGTTGATGTTCACATTAATGGCACCATCATACCCCACACCTTGATTGATCTAGGGGTCGCCATTAATGTGATGACCAGGGACACCATGCTTAAGCTCAATGTTCAGAGTTCCTTAAGGAAAACCTCGATAGTATTGCAATTGGCAGACCACTCCACTGTGACTCCCAAAGGGATTGTGGAAGATGTCTTGGTCTCTGTTGACTCCTGGGAGTACCCTGCGGACTTCTTGGTCCTTCAGCCAAAGAAAAAACTCACTGGATATCCCCTCATTTTGGGAAGGCCTTGGCTGGCTACTGCGGATGCTTAAATTAGCTATCGAGTAGGAAGCATGACCATCAAAAATGGGCCTATGTCCGAACAGCTGGTCCTATACCCTCCTGCCCAACCTTTGCTAGAACATGACTTACCCCTCTAGCTGGAAGAAGGAGAAGAGGATGAGGTCTACTCTACACCATTATGCACAGTGGAGGCCACCAGGGGAGGTCCTCAAACCGAGGATGATTTGATTGAGAATTTAATCCAAAATCCTCTCCCCAGTGCATTATCCTTGGAAGAGTTGGTGGAAGATACCCAAGCCAGTGTTTTAGTGGACCTATGTATGACTGATCCGACCACTCCCAGAGTTAAGAATGTGGAGTTTGGACCTGAAAGAACTTTAAAGATCATCTCCTCTCTCTCCCTCTCAGGAAAAGGAGCTATGTAGCCTCTTGACCCGCCATTTGGAGGCTTTTTCCTGGAGCTCCAAGGAAATGAAAGGAATCCATCCCTCGGTCTGTACCCATCACATCTACATTAAGGAGGACTGTAAACCAGTCAGGAAACCTCAGAGGAGAATGAATCCAGCCCTTAAAGACATTGTTAAAGAAGAAGTGCAAAAATTGTTGGATGTAGGATTCATCTACCCCATCTCGGACAGAGAATGGGTTTCCCCTCTGGTGTTGGTACCCAAGAAAAATGGGAAGTGGAGAATCTGTGTGGACTACAGAGAACTGAAAAAGCCACCAAGAAAGACCACTTCCCTTTGCCTTTCATAGATCAAGTGTTGGATGGACTGGCAGGAAAGAAGTTTTTCTCTTTCCTAGATGGGTTCAACGGGTATAATCAGATCCAAATCAGCCCGGAGGACCAAGATAAGACCACCTTCACCTGTCCATGGGGTACCTTTTCCTACCGAGTCCTTCCCTTTGGGCTATGCAATGCTCCTGCCACTTTCCAGAGAGCTGTATTGAGCATCTTTGCTGAGCTGGTTCATGATTCGGTGGAAATCTATATGGATGACTTTAATCCTTATGGGTCTAACTTCCAAGAAGCCTTGTCCAACCTAGGAAAAGTTTTAAACAAGTGCATTGAGATGAACCTGTCCCTCAGTGCTGAAAAATGCGAATTCCTGATGACTGAAGGGACCGTGTTAGGTCATACCATTTCTCGGCAAGGATTATAGGTGGATCCTAACAAAATTGCTATCATCAAAAAGGTTCCACCTCCTCAGAAGGTAAGATATGTTCAGATTTTCCTAGGCTTAGCAGGATATTATAGAAGATTCATTAAAGATTTCAGTAAGCTAGCCTCGCCATTGTTTGGCCTCTTAGGAAAATATGTTGAGTTTAATGGACTGACGACTGTCAAGGGGCTCTGAATGAGTTGAAAGATAAGTTAGTGTCCGCCCCGATCTTGAGAGGCCCAAACTAGGCCCTACCTTTCCACATCCACACTGATGCCTCGAACAGAGCCATAGGGGCAGCCTTAGGACAAGTTGAGGAGAAACTTCCATATTCCATATACTTTGTTAGCCAAAACATGTCCAAGGCCGAAATGAACTATACTGTAATCGATAAAGAGTTCCTGGTCGTATTCCATTCCCTGAACAAGTTCCGACACTACATCACTGTTTATCAAACATTTGTACATACTGATCATGCTGCGATTAGATATTTAATGAATAAGCCTGATGTGAATGCTCGTATCATTAGATGGTTACTTTTGTTGCAGCAATTTGATTTGACTATTGTCGACAAACTAGGTAAGGAAAATGTTGTTGCTGACTTCTTGTCTCAATTGGATTTGCCTGCAGGTGAAGAAGGAACAGTGGATGACCAGATGCCAGATGAACATCTGTTTGCTATCTCAGTACTCTCTCTATGGTTTTCTGATATAGCAAATTACTTGGTCTCAACACAGTTCCCTCTGCATCTATCCTCAAAGGAGAAGAGCAGAATTGTGAGGAAGAGTACCCCATTCATTTGGATCGGGAGCAACCTGTTCAAACTTGGCCCAGATCAGATCTTGAGGCATTGTTTTAGGGAGGAGGAAGTCTTTGACATTCTCCTAACCTGTCACGATGGACCCTGTGGAGGCCACTTTGCAGCAAAGAGGACTGCCTTCAAAATTCTACAGGCAGGCTACTATTGGCCCACTCTTCATCAAGATGTCAGAAGACACATAAGCCAGTGTGACCGATGTCAGAGGATGGGGAACTGACTCCAAGGGATGAAATGCCTCTCCAACCTCAAGTGACCTTCGAGCCATTTGAGAAGTGGGGCATGGATTTTGTGGGTCCTATCAACCCTTCTTAAAAGCAAAGGTCTTACATCATTGTGTGCACCGACTACCTGACAAAGTGGGCAGAAACAAAGGAAATCAAAGCAGTGACAAAAGAAA
Source organism: Pinus taeda (assembly GCA_000404065.3). Classification (NCBI taxonomy): domain Eukaryota; kingdom Viridiplantae; phylum Streptophyta; class Pinopsida; order Pinales; family Pinaceae; genus Pinus; species Pinus taeda. The sequence goes on from APFE031435499.1 coordinate 97,124, forward strand.
AGGTGGCTGAGTTTTTAAGAGAAAATATCTTCTACAAGTTTAGCTACCCAAGAGAGTTAGTCACCGATCAAGGAAGCCAGTTCACCTCTAACTTAATTGAAGACTTGCTCACTCATCACAAGATCAAGCACAGGGCTTCCACCCATATCATCCTCAAGCAAATGGGCAGGTGGAAGTCACTAATAGAGCATTGGAAGGGATTTTGACTAAGGTGGTGAGCAGCAGCAAAAAGGATTGGGCAGATCACCTGGTTGAGGCCACTTGGGCCTACAACACCACTTGGAAGACTACAACCGGTTTCACACCTTATGAGCTGGTCTACGGGAAGAAAGCTCTGCTGTTAATAGAGTTCGAGTACAACACATTGAGGGTGGCAGCTCAGCTGGACCTAGATCTCAGCCATGCTCAACGTGAAAGGTTATTGCAGTTGAATGGATTAGATGAACATAGAATGCAGGCCCTCCTCCACTCAGAAGTAGTTCAACTTCAGAGGAAGATATGGCATGACCGACACCTTAATGAAAAGCAATTCCAGCCGGGAGATTGGACGCTGTTGTATGACTCCAAATACAAGGATTTCAAAGGGAAGTTGAGGACAAGATGGTTAGGACCATATACAGTGGAGAAATGCAATGACAATGGTTCAGTCCTTATCAAGACCATTGATGAAGAAGCCATCCCCATCGTCAATGGGCATCAACTAAATATCTACAGGAAATCCCTTTCGAGGCAGGAGTTCATTGAAACTGTGGAAAAACCAGTGCTGGTAATAGAGCGGGGTTCTGCCTTTGTTCCGGCCACACCTGGATCATCAAAAAAAAAAGAGGAATAAAAAGATCCCTGGATGAAAGCCTCTCTGAGGCGCCCAGGGAAGATAGTGAGGGTGAAAACCTCAGGGATTCGCCCCTGCTATCTCTCAGAAAATAAAGAATTTGAATAAAAATATCCTTGGGTGAAAATCTCTCTAAGGCACCCAGGGCAGATAGTGGGGGTGAAAACCTCATGGAGGCATCCCTGCTGTCTCTCAAAAAAAAAAAAAAAAAAAAAAAGAGAAAGAGAAGAAAAGAAAGAGGTCTAATCTCTGAAGAATTATTACAGGTTGCAGGGAATACAGTGCAAAAAAGAAGGTCGCGCAAAACAAGGACAGGGGTCCGTACCAAGTTACCAGGCATCCTCACAGACACTCCCTCCATGGCCACTCACTTTTTTCAGGATTTGGACACATTTGGGTCGAGATTCAACCTCCTACAGGAAGTTTCAGGGCTTTCTACAGGAAGTTCTGCATTTCTATAGGAAACATTCTGTAAAGCCTTTGGGTAGGCCAAAATCGATTCTGGAGAGGGATTTAAAGCTTGAAATCTGTTGATGAGGCATGCAGCCACCCCTTTCTTCCATCCATCACCTGTTTCATCTCTTTCCACTGCCATTGCAACAATCTGGTTATGTATTCCTGCACATTCATACAAGAGTCCTGTTTCCTCAGATTAATTTGTTTTCTCCAAGTGACAAATCAAGCATGCAGAGGCTCGCACACTCTAGCTGTCAAAGCTCCATCAGGACCCTTCATCCACGAATACAACCTTGCTCATTTCAACATGCATCCCAGGAGGAGAAGCAGCTACAAGATGTCCTACAGGAATCCTGTAGCAGCTGATTCATCTGGAGCACATACTATGGAGACACTAGCAGTTGAAATCGACACAGGGACATGCAACAAGCTCCGCTTGGACGTGCACACCTCCTCAACAGCTAAAATTAGACAAAGCCGGCGCATGCAGTGTTTACAACCAGAGGATCGGGTCCCGAAGCCTTGCATACAGCATCAGCGAATGAAATAAAAGGAGCTCCAGCGCCCGTGCACGAAGCAGCAATGAGCAAAGCCATCATTCTACGTCCCGAAGCCTGCAGAACACGTCCATGGCCACACAGGTAAGTGTCTAATATTATTTGTCGAATTGCATAGACTATACTCTGAAACTTGCATGACTGTGAAATGTGTGGATTGAACAAATTCGGTGGCCAGTCAACTGGCCACCCACAGCCAGTCGAATGGCCTCGTGGGATCTGAACGAGCCCGGTTATGCCAAAGAGATGGGCAGTTGACACGTGGGAAGTGTCCAGTCGGGGAGAATCAGCAGTTTGGTAGAAATAGCGGTGGTTAATGGCAGAGAAAGGAAATGGTGGTCAGAGACACGCCAAGGAATGATGGTCGTGACGTTGGCTAATGGATCGGCCTGGACAGCTCACCCCCGTGCCATGAATTGCACAGTAATTCAAATTGCTCGGCCAAATAACTCATGATGAACTGCTGTCATTTGCACTTGCAACCGTTTTGCAGCAAAGTACGCGTCCTCCTCCTCTACAGTTTGTTAGCCCAAGCTTCTCGGCCCATTTCAAATTCCTCCCACATCCCAGACTTGTCCAGAAGCACCATGATGTCCTCTAGAAGCCGGCAAAGCTTTCTACAGGAAGGAGCTCTACATGAAACACGGCATAGCAGAGAAACCTGGACTGTCCGCGTCGAAATTGGAATTTCAAAGAGAGGTAGGCTTGAACACACCATTCCCATGCATAATATTTCGAAAGGTGGTGAATTAAATGTGCTGGTGTAGGAGAATTAAAAGCAAGTCTGCCTGTGGTTCAAGAATAGTGGTTTGCCTATGTGATACATGGAATTTTTCAGTGGGTTCTGCGTCTAATTCTCCTCCATGGTTCCTGTTAGCAAATTCCTCCTATAGAAACGATAAAACCACTGTAAGGGTAAGCCTATGTGTAAAGAATGTGATTTTTATGTGGTTGGGGATAAACATTAAGCTCTGCACTCTGTCTGTAAGAGCCTAATTCCCTTTTGACAATCGAGTTTTGGGCAGCAACAGCATTGTAACCAGGGAATTGATACAAAGTGACCTATAAACACCTGAGGGATACTGTCTTCAACGTTCTGGGGAGGAAACCATACACATAATTCCCCTTCTAATCAGAGCACAAACCAAAACAGAGCATTTTTCACCATACCAGGAGGGTTTATCAGAAAGGAACCCTCGAATTCCAAGAAATTTCGAGAAACTCCTAAGGTGGTAGACCTATTTACCCGTGCAAATTGGATGACCTTCTGTGACAGAATTCAAGGTCACGGTGATGAGATAACAGAGGAGTTCCTAAGGTCCCTACAGCCTAAATCAAAGACACTGGCCACTGTAAATTTCAGAGGGTTGGCCCTAAAGCTCACCCCACAACTCATTAGTCGAGTCACTGATCTGCCATTGGGGATACCCTAGGATAAATAGGGAAGGAAATTGGGCCAAAAGGCCAAAAAGGAATTCTTCCTACCAAAGGAACAATTTTCAGAGGATAAGAATGGGGTCTGGAGAGCCAGCCTACAGCCATTTTGGAGCGAGGTCAGCCTTCAGATCATGAAATATATTACCTATGAGTGGCGGTTCAGTATTGTATACGGTTATCACTTCCGGTTGCTAACTGAACTCAGGCATAAGATGGATTTACCCACAGAACAAAAGTTAAGCATCCCCTACTTCCTCCTACAATAAATGATTGATTGTGGCACAAAACTGAAGGAAGGGACACCAGACCAACTAGCCCATCATGGGCTTATCAAGCTTCTAGTAGAAGATGCCCTCCATACCTATACTGTCCCTCTCTCCTGGGAGATTTTTTGCAATATGTCCAAGGATGATGATATCCGAATTCTAGCCGAGGAACTCACTTCCTCCAGCAGTGAGGAGAAGGAGCACATTGAGGCAGAAGACAACGCCAAGGGTCAGGAAACCCAAGGCAGACCACCACAGCAAGGACAAGAAGAGAAACAAGAGAAAGGCCAAGCTGCTGAGGCCAAAATTGTGGGTGGAAAAATGACACAGACACCAAGGGAGAAACGATTGCAAATTAGGGCAGAGAGGACTGAAAAAGTCCAAGCAAGCAAGGGCACACCCAAGGCTACCACAACAAAACTAAAGGAGAAGGCACCCCCAGCCAAGCAGGCCAAAACAGTGCAAACTGGTTCTACAGGAAGCCATAAGGTCGTTTCTACAGGAAGCCTGAAAATTGTTTCTACAGGAAGCTAGAAAAGAGTCAGCATAGGACTTTCTACAGTAAGTCTAGAAAAAGGGAAAGAAAAGGAAGAAACTCCTGAGATTCTAGCTAGGGAGGCAGCAGCTATGCTGGCCACCCTCAGCACATCTCCAAAGCAAAAAGAAAAGCGGAAGAGGGAGCCTTCCATGTATTTTAAGGCAAGAAGAAGCACAAGGATGAAAACTGGCAGACCAAAAGAGCAACAGTCCAAAGGGCCAATTACAATTGTAGACACCCCAGCCAAACAAAAGACATCCATCACATATGAGCAGGGAATCCCGAAGAAATCCACATGGAAAGAAAGGATGGAAAAGTTGGACTTAGAGGCCTCTCTACAGGATGCTAAGGCTGTTCTACAGGAAACACTGGCTAGGCTGAAGGAGACTGAAAAGATGGAGGAAAAACCAGTTAAATCATCACAGGAGGAAGAGAAGGCTGAAACATTGTGGAACCAAGCCCCCAGCCCAGCCCGGGCTCCTACGATAACTTCTTAGAGGCCGGGAAGATCATTCCCCAAAAATTCACAATGCCACTTTTCCTTGCACTGGAGGAAGAGAGAGTGGGGACCCACACTTGGATGAAGATCGCTAAATCCAAGGGTGTGGCATATATAGGTCCTCTGGAGGAACAACTCAAGGAGGCCCGAAAAGAATTGGCAAGGGTACGACATGTGGAGAGCTACCAATAGGCCAAGCTACGGGAATAAAATGAGTTGCTTAGACAACAACTACAGTTGTAGGGACGGAAGAAGGAAGACAGGCCTCACATCTTGGGAGAAAAACAAAAATAGGAGGAGGCCACAACAGCCAAAGATACCACAGAATAACAACAGAAAAGGGAAGGGATGCAGGCTGAAATTGAGAAACTGAATCGACAGCTACAGTAAAAAGAATTGCAAGCAGGCCTGGAGATACAGTCTCTGAAACAACAGATACAAGAAAAGGAGGCCCAAATGGCCTGTATGGCCAGTTGGGCAATGGAAGCTCTGCAGTGTAGGCAGCCGACCAAATCCTACGCCCTATACCTCAGGGATCAGTGGCTGCAATTTTGGATCAACACTTTGGCACAGAGAGGTATCACTCAATTCCAAAACCCCCAACAATTCATGGCTTTATGTGACAGCAGTTCGTCAGAAGACAAGGACAAACTATCAGAGTTATACCTACACAATTTGGCCCTTCCCAACATGACCTCATGGGACCCCAACACTGGAGTAGGGGACATGCATCTTATGGCCATGGCCTCATGGCTAAATCATGAAGAAAAGAGAGCAGCAGAGGTTAGAAATGTCATGGACTGGGAACTACAGGAACCACTATTGATTAGAGCAAAGCTAGGGGATCCCTTAGCATTAATATCCACCCACCAACACTTGGCAAATGACTCTTAGGCCCTACTAGATTACATGGATCGTCAAGCTCAAGCCATAGCACATTTTGAGGACATGGAGCGACTGTTGGGGGACAACTGTGTTCATGCTTGCACCTGCAGGTGGAACACATTGTCACACAGCCTAAAACTCAGAGAATACCACACCCCAACTAGAATGAGGGAGGCCTTGGCATGAGTGCCTCTCTATAAAAAGTCCATGCAGAATCTTCAGGCCAACTGGATAGGCCTCAAGTTAAGTCCACCTTTGCTTTTGGGGCTACTGGAAGGAGGCATAGAAGAGGAGGAGCATAGGCAGTGGGAAGAAGTCGAAAGGAAGGCCAGATTTCATCACAGTGAAGAAGATATCACCTCAGAGGCCTGGGATGTGAGGGAGGTAATCAAGGCAATCAAGGATGAGGAGCTGGACTAGTTGCTCAGAGGATGAGCAACCCATTTAGCAGGGGGGTGATGATGAGCCCCGAATTGGGTAAATTATTGGGCTCATTTTGCCTAATTTTCCTTGTTCAATCCTCCATTTTTCATAGATTATGCATGTTTTTTAGTATGTTTATGTTATTTGAACGAATAAGGGTGGTCACTCTACCTAGGAGGCTAATACGTGGTTATTTCAGGTTTTTTGAACAAATTTTGGAGCAAAATGGCCCTTCCTCGAAATCTCCACCCTCAACTCCGAGCTCACAGACCACCAAAACGAATCCTAAGGGAAGCCAAGTAGATTTGGGAAGAGTGACTGTTTACTAGCAATTGGGACAGCTGAGTCCCTTGAATTTAGGAGGCCACCCTGGCCCCTCGTAGTGTATAAATAAGAAGGCCTCAACCTTCGTAGTTTACTTTTGGAACTGTTGTATTTTTGCACTATAGTGCTGTCATTTTCAGCTCGTTTTCTTATAGCCACTATGGTATAACTTTCTGGTGATGACTATTTTTTGATAATGAAAAGCCGTTCTATTTGGCATCGGCTCTCAGTTCTTTATAGGAGTCATAGCTCTTGGGGTTGGGCCCAACCTTAGAGCCAGGGCCTCCTTTATGTATCATTATTTGTTCTTTATGTATTTGCAAAATCATTTTTGTTAGGTAGATTAAATCGTGCTGATTAACTAGGTCATTGTTGATGGTTAGAAAGGCTTTTGATGTTCAGATTGAGTTGGTAGGTTATTAACAGGTAAAAAGCTTCAAAAAAAGGCCAACGAACACCTTTGATTTCACCTCTCCCTCATAGGATCAGGGGCTGGGATCAAAGTGACCTTGCTGCTCCCAAAAAAAAACACTATTTTTGCTTTGCCATGCAATCACTAGTGTACGATTTTTGTTTGCAGAAGTTGGTTACATGTTCAGATCTTTGAATTCTTCATTGCATAGTTAATATACATGGTTTCCTTGCAATTAAAGCTTCTGTTCATTCTCTTTACTATTAGCTAGAACAAATTAGGTTTGCATAACTAGGTCTTTGATTTCTTGCAAGTCTTTGTTGGTTAAGTTGGAAACACAAATTGCAGAGCACCTGTACCACTTCTCTATCCGCCCAAACTCCATCGGACCCATCTGCTCCATCCCCTAACTTGGTTTCTTGCCTCACGTTGCCATTTTTCCCACATAACCCTACCTTTTTGTGCAGCATTGCTTCAACCCTCTTTGAACAAATCCAGCCATCTACATCTTCTCTCAACTCCATCCACCAGTCCCTGGACCACCTCAAACCCCTATCCTACCTCCATACCCACTCTTCATCTTTCTTCATCCATCCATCCTCCAAAATCCCATTTCTGAACATCTTGTAGAAATTCCAGAACATCCTGTAGAACCCCTGCAGACTTCCTGTAGAAGCTCACGAATGAGGTTTCTTGATAGCCAAACTCTGGGAAACTCTCTGGAAGGGTGTTAGGGACCCCTTCGGCCCTCTCTGAACCTTCCCGACCTCTTCCAAGCATTTCCTCTTGCCGATCCACCTCTGCACAGTAAAAAACAGTGAAAGCACATGCATGATAATTCAGACAACTTATTCAAAAATACAAAAAGATGTTTTCTTCAAATAGAAGTAGCTTAGAAACATGTATTTTACCTTCCTAGAAGTAATGGCATCTCTTTCAGTAGCTTGCATCCTCTTTTTTCGCATAGTAGGACTACTGCTAAAATTAGGGTTGCTAGGGTTTGCGCTTCTTTTAGCTTTTCAGTTTCTTTTTGCAAGCAGATTAGCTTCCTTCGAGTTAGCTTCCATCCATCAGTTAACAAGCTTCTTCTCAAAGCTCATAGAAGTTGGCTTGAGCCCCTAGCGGACTTGTGCCAGCTGACCAAGTGACAGTTACAGTAAGAGCTAGTACTTGTGCATACAACACCGTCGATTCCAAGTTTGTTACGAACTACCAAGTTGATAAAAGTAAAGAAGGGAGTCCCAGGAGTTGCAACATTATTACTGCAATACTGGAGCCCACCAATGACCCAAAAGTGGAGTACCCTATCTACCATTTAGTTGGTAGTTGGTAACTACCTCCACCCCACGCATCAGGTGGAAGGTAGTTACTAGCTCATTTATGAGCTCCACTTCCTCACTCTCCATGATAACTTCTTGTCTTTTAGGGAAGCTAATGATCAATTACTTCCATGGTCGTTAATAATTTAATCATTTAGATTACATGCCTAGGACTTAATGAGTGGTAATCAATATCAACAATTAACTTGCATTCATAACTCATCTAGCTAGGTGTAGTTTCAGTTTTAGTTCCAGATATCTATTTTATTAACAACATTATAGATACAAGATTTACATTCAACCTTTATCAGTTTATCGCACTCATAAACTATTTTTAAATGAGTATTTTAAGGTTAAGGCACATTCATTTGTAACCATAAATACAAATTTATAACAAAAACTTCAAATCATGGGACATCACAAAGGTGTTGATAATGCTACTACATATGACAAATTTTGATGCTATAAGGAAAATACAGGGATGAAAAAATGTTGATCAAGGGGTTGGTGAAGGGAACTTGTGATTCCTCTAACAAACACCAACGGATTATGTAACATTTAATAAATTAATCGAAGTTATGTCGGTGTGGATTTGACATGCTTATGTTGCATAAATGTTGAAGGGAATTTAGGTAAGAATTTCACTAGTTAGAATTGATATCTAAAATGATATGCTTATTTGAATTAAATGTGTTGTTGGGAAGGATACTCAACTTGGTGTTGTAAAGGTGGAAGGCCCTGGATATATGTAAAGACTATTTAATATTTGAATGTAATAATATGAAATAAATGGCAAAGCATGATATGTTGGTTATGAGTTATATCCAAAGGTACAGAAAGAGATATTCTCGTGTTATAGAAGTGACTTCCACTAGAGCTAGTCATGTGTGAGACCATAATGTGTTGGATATGGAAATTCCATAGTGTTATACAAGTGTCCAATGTTATCCCTACTTGCATTAGTGTTCTAGATTGTAATCTTCTTTCCAACATTGAAGAGGACTTGTAGAGGGGAAGGGTTCCCAATGGACTGCATTATAGAGAAGGAGTATATGCTTGGTATTGCATTGGGATAAAGAGAAATCTATCTAGATGGTCAAGCAAGTATTGGATAAGTGGTTGGATGATGTGTGGAAGCATTGACTAAACCTCCCAAATCATTAAGGTGGAATAAATGTCATATAAACATGGTATTCTTCAATCAATGTAAGGATTCATTGAGTAGGTATGTGTGAGTAGTAATGAAAGAGTGCAAGTGGTCAATATGCACAAATGCATGCTTGTAAAAATGATTTGATGCATTGTGTGAACATGCACCTATTGTATATTTCATTGAACTAATATGTTAACATTTGAAATGATGAAGTCATTGCTAATCCATGAATTTTGAGATCATTTTAGGAGTTATTATGGATATTGCAATGAAAGAATTGCACACAAAAGTAGTCAATATTTGGATGAGCTACATGAAAATCTCTATCAAGAGAACATATCTATGGGAAATGATGATGTGTAAAATAAAGAAATATTGGGAAAGAACCACTACAACCTTGGGTTTTCATATATTATTTGTAAAATATTGGTAATGGATGCCTGGTATCAAGTTTGTGCTCTCCTTGCATGTAAAAACCTTAGCAATATGGATCACCTAAGGTATGATTCAGTGGTGAAGGGGATTCATGAGCATGAAATGGGAATTGTGGCAAGGAAGAGGAAACATATATGAATGACAATGCTATAGAAAATGCAAGTGGTATGATAGCTGAAACAAAAAAGGGTATGCCAGAAAGAATAGTGAGAAAATTATTTATTGTGGTAACCTTGTGAAGTAGAGAAGTAGCCATACAAATAACTATTGAATTAAAATTGCATACTTTCTTTCAAATATATGTTGAAATTGTGGATTAGAGAAAACTTATGAATTAGATAGGTGTTAATGATAATGAATATAACTTGTTTGTTTTGTTGATGGTTGATATAGGAACAATTAAAGAATTGAGATATGTGTTAAATATGTAGAAATAAAAACATCAATAATTGTCATTGTTTGTGAGTTTCTATGGTGGTTAAAATTTACAGAAAGCAAGGCCAAATAATGATCTACAATTTCCATTTTGAAGATCGACATTTCAAGTAAAAAAAAGACCCATCATCAAGACCCTAATCATGGGTATTTCTTTTTACTTGAAACATTCATTTTTAAAATGGAAACCATGGATCATTATCTGGCTTTGCTTTCTACCAAGAATTATATTATTCCAAGGAAGGGGAAAGAATAACCCTATGCGAATATTGTACAGGGAACTAGAAGAAGGTCATTGTCTACAACTAATTTGTCAAGAAGATTATGATGCTTAGAAAAAAAGGTCCAATGTATGTACTATAGCATGAAGAAGTAGAATGGAAGCCAACAAATACAATGTGGGAAGGAATATCCACATTGGTTATAATATTTTTGATGTACAATTATTGTGTAGAACATTGATATGCATTGAGGATGATGAAAATTCTTAGGGGAGAGGAATGTAAGACCCCATTTAGATATCCAGAATAGAAATGTACATGTATGCATGGTGATGTGCACCAACGAAGGTGCAAAATTGAGGGGGGGGGGGGGGGGG